>PVJO010004524.1:0-108713 GCA_004026905.1 Hystrix cristata | reverse complement strand
ACATGACAAATAAACTCATATAGTTTTACTTGTCAAATTTAAAAATTTTTTTAATTTACATATAGTACTTCATTTAATCCCAACAGTGACCTTATGAGGTAAGTGCTATTACTATCCCAGGTAACTTAGGGGGCAATCCAGACCAAAAAAAAAAAAAAAATCACTCAATTGGAAAAAAAGTCCTCCAGTGAATAAGTTCTTGATCTGCAATTCAAACATAAGGAGCAGAAATTCTAACCCAGTTCTTCTAAGAACATAAGAAAGGGCTCTTTTCTTCTTTTACCTTCTCTTTAAATGTAAGGTTTTTCTTTAGAAACTGATAAATATTTATCTGGCCAATGTAAATCTTAGACTTAAATTTCCAGACTCAAACGACCAAAAATATCTAAACAAGAATAATAGTCAGTACACTATCTGGCAAATAATTCATAAGATTTGGAGCTGGTTTTTCTATGTGTTCAAGGCTGGGAACCTTATATATATATATATGTAAAAGTACTATTTCTACTGTTGGGGTGGGAGAGGAGTGGATCACTGTCCTGCGCGTTATCAAGGGTCACGGCCAAGACTCTAGAACACAGAAAAATACACAACGCATTCATTCCTGTGCACACATACATGGACGCCACACAAAATACGAAAGAAAGAACTACCTTCTTCATAGGGGAGAGAGGAAAAGGAGGCTCTAGGCAATTTTAGAGTTGGAATAAATGATTTTCGAGGAAAGAAATGATTCCAAAAAGCATGTGATGGCTGGATTTTGTTCCTCTGAGTTCTGGGTGTGGCATTTGATCTTCAGTATCTTAGTTTGTGATATGAGTTTATCTTTCTTGGTTGATGAAATTTCAGTAAGATTTGTAGGCAAATGTGTTCCTCTTTGACAGATCCAGTTTTTAGGTAAATCGAAATGAGAGAAAACCTCTCTCTGCACTTTGGGAGAGAAAGAAAATCAGAGAAAAATCTAGAGGTAGGGGCGGGAGGCACAAGAAAATGAGAGAGACCTTGGAGCCAAGACTGTGTCCCCAGCTCCATGGGTCAAAGTGCCACAACTTGGGTGCTATTTTATAAACCCGACACTACTGATACTAGCAGCATTTCACCTGGAGGTGTTCTCTAAAATTCTGATCGCCAGACTTTCAGAGCACAGCAGATACAGAAGAGGAAGTGACCACATTGGTGAAAGTGGTCCCCACAGGGGCATCTTCCCTTCACCACCACAGGAAGCAATCCACACAACCCAGGAGGGCAAAACTCCCGTCAAACACCACTGGCAACAAGAAACACAAATAGAAGCTTCCATCTCGTAGGTTCAAAAGTATTTTTCTCAACTTTTTGTCATCATTGCCCCCAGTGGAGCACATGTCAGACCTTCTCCCTCATCGTCCCTACCATTACATTTTTTTTCACCTTCGAGAAACCAATTTTCATCCTCTTGAGGTGGTATCACCCTGTGCAGAATGTGTCATGTCGTGGAATGCAGGTTTATGCCCTCTCAAGATTCAGATGCTGAAATCCAAGCTTAAGAGGGATGTTACTAGGAACTGGGCAGTAGGGCAGTGATTGGGTTACGAGGCAGAGCCCACGTGGTAAGGAGGGACAAGAGAGATTGCGTCCTCCCTCTGTCTCTTCTCCTCCAAATTAAGAAGACAGGCATCAAGAAACCAGGAAGCTGGTTCTCACCAGAAACCAACTATCCTGGCACCTTGGTCTTATGCTTTCCAGTGAGAAATACATTTCTATTGTTTAAATCACCCATCTATTGTACTTTTTATAGCCGCCTGAACTGACTAAGACACATAGCCTAAAGCGATTCATGTGTGGCTCCAAAAGTCATTTTGGGAAAAAGAGCTGACTGGTGGCCTCTCTAAAATTCTAGCAATGGCCAAGTTTGTCTGCAGAATTAGGTTAAGTACTTTTTCCTCGATGCAATGGTCACTACTGCTGTCTTCCTAAAGCATGGGAAGATTGTGCATATATTTCTGAGTGTTTGGGTGGGGATTGCATGATTAGTTCTCTGCAGTGAGCCGCAAGTCATGGGGTCACCTGTCTCTTCCAGGCCAAAGCACTGTCGCGTGGTGCTATAGAGCAACCAGCTCACGTTTGCATCTTAAATGACCCTCGAATGTCTGTGTGTTAAAGGCTTGGTCAACAGGAGGCACTTTGGAGAGGCGGTGGAGCCTTTAAAGCTGGCCTAGCAAGAGGTCTTTAGGTCACTGGGGACAGGTGCTTGAAGGGGATTATGGGATTCTAGCCTCTTTTTCTCTGTTTAGCTTCCTAGTTGCAAGTTAACCAGTTCTGCCTCTGTGTGCAGGTTTACCACAGTCCCAAACCAACAGGGTGGTCCAGTCCAGGACTGAAACCTCCAGTACTACAAGCCGAAAGAAACCTCCTCTCTTCACTTATCAAAACAAACGAGAACCACTATCCATGAGACACTGTCCGGGGCACACAGGACAGAGCAGTAAACTGGACAATCCCTGCCCTCATGGAAACAATTCTCTAATGAGGAGAGCTAGTGAGAGCAAATTCACAGCCCTTCAGCCTGGAAGAAAAATTAGGTGTTGTGGAGGAACATCCGTCCTCATCTTTAGAGATAAACGAGATTGGGGAATTCCATCAGAGGCTTCCTCTTCCGTCTTCTCCAAATTGAAGCCAAACCCAGAGGGCACTGGTCCCCTGCTCCTCTTCCCAGACACTGAAGGGTTGTTAAAATCTTACTCCTCAAATTTGGAAGACGAGCAGTTTGGGGAGGTTGCAGCAGGGAGTCTTCGGAGGAGAAGCAGGGTTTAGCAAACTCTGAAGGCAGGAAGATGCCTTTCTGAGATGTGGAAGTGCAGATAATCCTCCCAAATTGAGCGGGCCACAGGAACGCCAGGTTCTCAAACGAACTCATTCACCAAAACATCAACGCGGGCTCCTGAAAAAGTGATTTTATTTTGCCCCCATGATACTCAGAGAGATGTTCATTTCCCACAGGATGAAGCCTCTTCTTTCTCGTGAGGAATCCCGAGCAGATACACAAACAATTACACTGAAGTGGACCATATTAACCCCACTGCAGTTCAGACACCCGGGCCATCAAAGCCGGCCAGCCAAAACCAGCTGTGGACGATCATGCTTTGAGGTTCGATGAAGCAGGGCTTTGTTAGACCAGGGGTGAGAAAAGACTTCAAAGACAAGAGCCTTCCTTGGGAAAGGATTTCCTGGTGACCTTTTGAATTACGTGCTTTTTCTCAGAACACAGCTAGCCCCTAATCCCTACTCCCTCCACCACGAATCTCTTCCAAGTCCCTCAGCCGAACACGGCTAGAAGAAAAATGACGGGAGGAATGGCCCCATCTCCCAGCCTGGGACAAAACCTCACGGACGAATCTTGAGCCTGAAAATATAAAATGAGCAAGAGACAAGATTTCTTCTTTTCTGACTCAGCACTTCTGGATAACTTTATTCTGTGTCATTAAATCATGGTTATTTTCAAAACAACAACAGGATGATCTATAAGCTTTGCGATTGTATCACTTTCAGACACCAACCTCATAGCCGCTGGGCTACTTCAGCAGCTGTATAGGCTGCCGTTCACCAAGATGCTTTATACTTTGCTAATTCTGTTTGGATTTTTTCAGTTAAAATCAACGACATTTGAGTTTTAACATCAGACACTGGTTTGTGGTTGTCGTTGTTGCTATTTTTGTTTTTTTCTCAAAGTTGCTAAAGAATTGCTCCTAAAGAATACATACCATTAAGTCAGCCTCCTGATTTTGACTTAGAACTAGTATTAGAACTCGGAAACTTGTGAAACGCTTTTCTACATGAAGAATTGCTAGCACAATCCTGGAAGAGGAAGGAATAGGAAACGAATATAAACGAATCTAGCTCCTAGAAGTGAGCAAACAGATGGGTTTCAAATGTCAGTCAGGCCCACCGTATTCATAATAATCTGTTGTGTGCACTTTTTTTAACTTGCCTGGAAATGGGGTTGGGAGTCAGAATCGTGTTTTCTGACCCTCAGCTGGTTGGGTGACCTCAGGAAGTAGCTTTGGGCACCGACTGTCTGCCTGGCATCGTATGAGGCAGTTTTCACTCTGTGAACGAACTCACCTCATGCCGTAGCCTCTCAGCGCGCATCGCTGTGACAATGCCTATTCAGAGACACCGAGAGACACTAAGGACACTAGACTCCCGGACACTAAGGAATCTAGTGTCCAAATAAATTAAATAACTTCCCCGAGATCTCGAGTTTCAGAAGTAGGTTTGTTCCCTTAACTCTTCGTCTCTGCATACTCCTTAAAGTCTCACAAAGTTGAGCATTCTCTGTGGGCCCCAAAATTCTTTAGTTCCAAAACATCACCCTACAGCTTCCTTTCTAAAATTCTTTGTAATTCTGCCTGTGACATTGGGTTTTATGGCTTCTTTTCTTTTAAAAATAATTTCTTTTAAAGTCTTTCATTGCAAACTTGGGTGAAATCTTTGGTTTGGATAGAAATTTTAAAAGAGGACATGAGAAATAGGAAGAAATCACCGTGAATGATTTCTTGAGCATTTGGGCACAAAGGAGTCACTCTTAGTTTGGACTCTATGCGAAGCCTTCCTGATTAGGGAATGGGAACCTCATTAACTCTTGGAAAGAAATTTGAAAAGTAGGAAACCTCAGGGATATGTCCCATGAGTATTTATTCATTCTTTTGTCCAAATGGGGCTGTTTTCAAATAGTCCCAGTAAACCTAAACTGATTTGGAACCCAACACATCTCACTCCCACTTAGGGAGCAGAGTTTCAGGCCGTCGCAGCAAGCAGCGCAGTCCAGTGCGTGGACTCTGCAGGCAGAGACCTGGGGCAAGAGGTGCCTTCCCTACCTGAGCACTGAGTGTGAGGCTGTAATTTGACCTTTCTGGCCTCTGAGCACTTGTGTGTTAAATGAGACAGTGGCGCCTTCCTCCCCAGGTTCTTTTGGGGTTGGCACACCATGGGATCCCAATAAACCACAGAATACGTGATGGCCATTGTTCTAATTATTGTGCAAGGATGAGAACCCTGTCAGAGGCCCCAGTCACCCCCTCCTAACTCTCCTGAAGCAAATCTTTTCTTTCTGTTTTAGCTTTTATTAGTCCATGCTTGCAGTACAAAATGATGAAATTCATCTCGTGGAATAGGTCCATGTACAGAACACATCTTAATTCTTTTCCCTTCCAACCCCCCATGTCTTTGTCCCTTTCTCATTTGCAAGAGAGCTCTCTCCCTGTTTCTTATTACCAAATCTTCTCTTTCATTAACTTTTACACACTTGAGAACATTAACTACTTCAGTGTGATTTTTGAGTCTCTCCTGGGAAGGAGATGGGCCCTCAGTGCTTTACACGTATTTACCGATGAGCTCTTACTTCAGGTCCCACCAGGTAGGTCCTGCTCTTGCACCCATTTCATAGGAGAGGAAGCTGATGCAATAGGGGGTAAGAAATCTACCCAAGCTCTCCCAGGAGAAAGTGCAAGAGTCAGGGCCTTGGCCCTGACCTGTCTGCTCTGCTTGGTGTGCCCAGCCCCTCTTGGTTCTGCTCCCCTCCTCCCCACCCCTACCAGGGCCTTCGGGCCAAAGGCTCATCTGTCTGCATCAAGTCCCTGCTGGCCCAGGACACCTCTCACAGGGCTGACCCTGCACCTCCGTCCCTCGGGATGCATCTGTGTGCTGCGCCCCTTCCGGGTGCTTTTCCACACTCACCCTCACTTCGTTTCTGAGCAGTCTTAGTCCCCTAATTTGCCACTGGGGATATGCTGGCCATCAAAACTCAACCAGACAGGAGAGTGTGAGAAGCAATTCAGAGCGGTGGTTAAGACATGAGTGTAAAGCTAGATTTTCTGGACTCAAATCCAAGTTCTTCCAAGTTTTCTGAATTTGGGCAAGTTATTCAGCTTCTGTATGCCTCGGTCTCTTCACCCGTAAAATGCTTCTATGCAAAAAATGAAAACTATATCAACTTTACAGGGTTGCTGTGAGAATTACAAGATTTAATGCATGCAGAGTACTTGGGACGGGCTGACCTCTAGGAAGAACTACAATAGTCAGCTCTTGTTAGTAACTGTCATGGAGTGGCGCGCTGAGGGTGGAGCAGGGAGGGCTGGAGATGTAGGACTCCCGGGTATAACAAACGGGCTAAGGGGATGTGTGGGTATGCAATACCCATATTCATTGGTCAAAAATAGTTAAAATAGGTCAATTAATTTGGTACAAGTTAAATTTCTTTGATGGTACAAATTAAAACACTTGGGCGACACAGGAAGGGTAGACATGAATTCTCCCTACAGAAGGAAAGAAAACCTTCACAAAGGAGTTGGACCAAGGTGACACCCTCTGGGGCACGTAGACGGCACGAGTCGAGAAGGGGAGAGAGCGCATCACAGGGAAAGCCACAGCAGTGACGAAGTTCAGGGGTGGGGCATGAGAAAGGGTGACTGGAGACTCCTGTGGTCTGAACCAGGGTCCACTAGAGAAGTGCAAAAATTTAAGAACAGGGCCAGCTTCACATTTAGTTTCCAAGGTCATTAAAGATGCTAGTTAGTGGTTTTTAGAGTGTTAATAAAGTATTATGGTGGAAGGAAATGTGTACATGGGAGTTTGGGGGCCAGACAGATGTGGATCGAATGTCAGCTCCATTATGTACTATGTGAACTTAGATCAGTCACTTAACTTCTATAAGTCTCTGTGTACTTGTCTGTAAAATGGGTTCATTAGGAAAAACCCAGGAGGACAGTTGTAAAGCTCAGAGATAATGTATATATAGTGCTTAGCAGGTCACCCGAAACATTAGTCACTGCCAGTTAAAAGGGGCCCTTTTAATATTATCACTGATATCTTTCAGTACTCAGTCTTTTATGGCAACAGATTCATTAGCGACCTGCAGGGACGAGTAACCCCAGTCCTATGAAATCCAAGCACTAAAGGTCAGTACTATGATTCCTTGACCAGAAGACTTCAAAAAGACCAAAATTTTTGTGCTGAGAAGATGCATAACCCAAATATCTGCATAGAAAATGTCCTTCTGTGAAGCACTTGTGTGTGGGTTAACCTACTTATTCGTCACGGTTGCCTTTGAGAGAAATTCATATTATCGTCCTCAGTTGACTAGGAAGCAAACTCAGACAAGCCCTGCTCAAGTCTCCGTCATGGTAAGTGGCAGAGTCAGGGGACCGGTGCCTGAAAACGTAAGCCAGGGCTGGGTCTGTTGGTTCTTCTCCCTAAAGACTTCAAACAGAATTCGTTTCGAAGGCTGGAGAAGTTGTTACTTGATGCTCTCAATTAATAATGATAATGCGGAAGATTATAGGATCCTAAAATTTTTGCAGGAGGTCCATCAAAGACCGTCTCCTCTAACCTTCTCATTTTACAAAACAGAGTTGAGAAAGGGGAATTAAACGACTCTCCTGTGGTCACTTTGAAAATTCATGGCAATTCTTCTAGTTAAAGATGGCAGACGTAACATATGCTTCGCATTCCATTGCATCTCCAAACCCACTAAAAAGACAGTAAAGGGACTGATTTTAAAGACATTAACCCATAAGGACAAAGAGAATCAGGAGGAAAACAACAACAACAACAACGTTTTGAAAGACGGGAAGCAGCTGGCTGAGCGGTAAGTGGCTTTGGAGACCCACGAAGGCTGAAATTGAAGCTGATGGCCCAGAAGCAACCTGAAAAAAAACCTCAGGAAGTCTCAGAAATGATTAGCAAGCAGCACTCACGAAAGTGAGGAAGCTGCTGGAGGCTGGATTTCCTAGCTGTCTGTTTGAGAAATGGCTCCCTCGGTCTCCCAGTAGAAGACTGCAAACCTGCTCTATGGAGAAGACGCAGCGGGAAGATCTAGGCAAGGAGAATTGCCAAGAGATACCTCTCGCACGGCGAGAACCTTGGCGCCCAGAACACTGGCAGCCGCGCTGCGGCCCTTCGGCTAGCGACCGAATTATCTCAACTGTGAAGACCTCAAGATGCTAACGGTCAGGCATGCTCCGAAGACACGGCCCCTCAGGGCGCTTAGCAACACCCAGGGGGCTCATCTGGACCTTTTCTTAGTTGCTTCTTGTTCTTCTCTTGGAGTTGCCACACTTAAGAAATTTTTTAAAATGTGATCTTTGGGACATATTAAAATATATTCATTGCTTATCTGGAATTCAGATTTAACCGGGTGTTCCATACCTTATCTGACAACTCTCTCGCCTCTTACACACAGATGGATATCCAAGACTCACCAAACATTTGCAGTGACTAAGATATACTAATGGAGGGAGAAAACAAAGATAAAAATGCAAAGAAATAATGCGAAGGAATTTCAAAAAGAGTACAATTTGTTTTCTCAAAAGGATTTCATCGCTTTGAAATAAAAGCAGTTTGTTGAAAGGGAAATATTCAAGGAGCATAAAAGTGATTCTTAAGTTATGAGAACAGAAGTGAAGATTTCAGTAGAAGAATTTGAAGAGAAAGCAGAATTATAGGAAAAGAAGACATAAAATGGAGGAAAAGAAATGATAAACAATTCAAGAAAAATCTCCAGAACTGAAGGAAATAAGTTTCCAGCTGGAAAGTATTCTCTGAGAGCAAAAGATGACAAAATACTTTCAGCAGTGAGGAAGGAAGGAAGGAAGGAAGGAAGGAAGGAAGGAAGGAAGGAAGAAAAAAAGAGGGAGGGAAGAAGGGAGGGAGGGCAGGGCAGGGAAGGGAAGGGAAGGGAAAAGAAAGGAAAAGAAGGGGAAAGAAGGGAAAAAAATGGAGGAAGTTGAATGGGCAGTATGATCAGCGTAGAAGATGTTGATAGCATTAAACAATCAGTTTATAGTTGTCCTAGTCTAAAATTACTACAGGAGTTTAAGAAGAAAATTAAGTTTTAAGAGACAAGGTTTTATACTCACAATAGTGTACATGAATAATCACAGTGTGGAGAAAAGTCCTCTAGGTCAGAAATAGCCGACACACATTCTACCTTCATTTCTGCTTCTGTATGATCTTAAATACTTCATGTTGTGAGCTGCAGTTGATCAAATGCAAACTTAGCTCAGATTATAAAATTCTATAATTCACTTGAAACAGTCGTGAAATGTAGATAGGACTTGTTTAACACATTAGCCTCCTCTTTCTTGAGCTGGATCTCCTTGTCTTTTTTCTTAGATACCACATATTAGTTTTGTTTCACTTTCTCTTTTGTGGCGCTGGGGATGGAACGCCGGGCCTCTGCTTGCTAGGTAAGCACACTACCACTGAGCTACATCCTTATTGTATTTTTATATAATTACATTTCACATTTCTATGACAACCCACAGGATTCATTCATCCAACCCCAAGTTATAATTCAGACTATTTACAAGTACAAAGTATATAGTAGAAAGCTCCTTATTTTAGTGGAGAAGATAGTCAATAAAAATGATTATAATAAATACACAGCATACTTTCTATACTGGATAAGTGTTATAGAGGAAAATAATAAGATTCTATGAAAAAAATACAAGGAAACATTTTTAGCGGCGATGGTTAGGAATTTTTGAGAAAGTGACTTTAAAGAGAGGAGGTGGGTGCGGAGCAGGTGGAAGCTCACCTAAAGGCCTTAAAGGGAAAATCACGCTTTCAGGAGAAGGAGAGCTGGCCAGTCTGAAGGTGCGAGATTCTCCACTGTGGTGCATACCTGTAATCACAGCCATCTACAAGGCTGAGGCAGGAAAATCACAAGTTCAAGCCCAGTCTGGGCAATTTAGGGATTTAGCAAGACCTTGACTCAAAGTTTTAAAAAGGACCAGGGACATAGCTCAGCGTGAAGGCTCTAAGTTCAATCCCCAGTAGCGAAGGAAAAAAAATTGGATTTTACTTTAAGGGGAATCAGGAGACATTAAATTACTTTAAGCCTGCAGTGACCTCATCTAATTTGCAACATACACTCGCTCTTCCTGTCTCGCTCTTATTCTCTCTGTATGATCTGAGAGTGTGCTTTGTGCTCGGCAGTGGAAATGCGGCACACTTCATAATGAGAAAAATGCAGCCCAGCCAGGCTCAGACTTGTGAACAGCTGGGATGGTTGGTGGCCGTGCGGCAGACCCAGGGCAGGACTTCGGGTTTTCCAGCTCTGGTCACTCAGTGTGTCGCCTGCCACGCAACAGCAAGGCCCAGTCGCTGCTCTTTACATGGATGTCACCCTGCTGCTGAGTTCCTGAGGCCCTGGGTCCTCCAGCAGACAAACGCCTAGGTGAAAATCGGCCACCAGGGGGCGTGTACACGTCCCCAATGGAATAGAAACGTTGACCTTGGCAAACACAACTGGCCGAAAGGAAAAAAAACCAAAAAAACAAAAAAACCCACTTTAACTGAACAAAATGCTTTCTCCAGTTTATACCAAAAAAGATTTCATGAAATGGAATTGGCCGTATCACAACAGACCCTTTGTTATGTGTCTGAGCCGGCCATCTGTCCATGAGACTCAGCTACGGATGGCCTCCTGACTTAGAATTCTCCAGACTCTGCTAAAAAACTTTTTAAAAAATGGTCCCTCCAAAGTAAAGTGTAATGAAATGGAAGTAGCAATATTTCCTGACATGAATCAAACTGTACATGCTGAACAAAAGCCATTTTTTCCACCCAACTCTGCTGGTTTAAATTTCCTTGAATTTGCTTTAAAAGAGTTTGGGGAGAAGAAAACTTTGCCTGTGGCACAGAAGTGTCCCATGGTGGCTGCAGGAGTCTCTTTGTGGAAAGGGGACTCCCTCGCCTGGGGTGAGGTGGGACCTCCAGCTTCCATTCCGTAGCCAGAGAAGGAACATCCACAGACACATCTGGAAATACATACTCACACACACACACACACACACGCATGCACGCACGCACACACAGAGGCTATAAACAATTGCTTTATAAGACTTGGATCCCACCTGCCAACCACATTTTCCTCATTTGACAAAGATTAAATTTTGTCAACAATCGATTGTTTGACAAAATATTGTGTGCTTATTCTCAGCCAATACATGCTCCAAATGTAGGTTTGCTCAACACATGCTGTCAGAAATTTCCTAAATTGAAGGGACCAGGAGAGTTTCCAGAGGGAATTCTGTCAACGGAAGTCAACAATCTATAATCAATCAAAATTGATTGACCATTTGCTATGGACTTGGATTGAATACACCTCAGTAGGAGAAACAAATAAGTTTTTTTGACATGGTCCTTGTAGCAAATAACCAATTCAATTTTTTTTTTGGTTATTTATTTCCCTGTGTGTGAGTGTGTGTGTGTGTGTGTGTGTGTGTGTGTGTGTAATTTACAGATATAACATCCAAGCAACTGAATTTAAAGCAACGTTAACCTCCATCCCCCCATGAATAAGATGATTTCAAAAACACACAAAGACCAGTAGGGGAGTCTTTTGGTTTCGTGGTCAAGGATAGTACCTTCTGTTGCCTTTCCACGAATCCTCTTACAGGCAGAAGGAAGGGGAAGAGGCCTGGGTGTTAGATGAAAGAGAATAAGACTTTGTGAATAGTACCTTGGATGTCTCACTGTTACAAAATTTTGACTTTTCTTTTTAAGAAGGACTAGTTCCATAATATCATCCCCCAGAGCATCTGTGTGCATTACAATCTCATATTTATTTCTTATTTCCACTACATTATTTGAGTACGAAATCATGGTCACTCCTGAAATGTAGTACTCCCGAGAGTAGCTATCATTGGGCAAAAATAATTTTGTGAAGCGACTTGTTCCTAGTGTTTTCCAGTGATTCAAATAAAAATTAAAAAAGAAAAAACTTAAAAGCATTCCAAAACACAAGAAATAGATGATAAAGTTTCTAAAAATATAATGACCGTTTTTCTCAACATTCCACGGATACATAATAGGGCTTTCTACGCAGAAGATACTGCCCCAGGAGTATGCAAGTTTCTACAAAGACTGATGATAGTTATTTTCCCCCCTCATTCTTCTAACAAACTGGGCAGGGTAAAGGTAGAGAAATCAGACACTCAAAATATTCAACCTTAAGTAGACAAAGATCAGGGTCACAGACAGGCTCAAGCTAAATTTGTAGGTACAGTGACTCAGATTGTAAATGCTCCCTGAAGGCGCATGTGTTGAAACTTCAGTCTCCAGCTTGGAGCTACTGGAAGGTTCTGGAATCTTCTGGACCTGGGCCTGTGAGCAGAGGGAAGTTAGGGTACTGGGGCTGTCTTTGAAAGGGATGTTGGGACCCCCAACTCATTCTTCTGTGCTCTCTTTGCTTACCAACCACCACAAGGTGAACAGGTTTCCACTGCCATGTCTTCCTGCCATGACCGACTGGGCCACTATCGGCCCAAAGCAGAAGAGCCAAGCAACCATGGACAGGAACCTCTGAAACCATGAGCCAAATAAACCTTTCCTCTTTTAAAATGGTTATCTCACAAATGTTTTCACAGAAATGTAAAAGTAACACAGTAGGGGTTCAATCCCACTGTTTTAGAGTGAAAACAATTTTACAGGTATTAGACAAAGAAAAAGAATATTTTAAAAAGAGGCAGAAATTGGGAATCTTTGGGCATAACTGGGAAATTTTCAGTCATAGCATCTGACTAGAAAATGGGTTAATTTTCCGACAGTGCTGAGAATTAAGCCTGATGAGCTCTTTTCAGCCTTGAGTGGCATTTTAAAGATCCCGAACTTAACTGAGCAGAGAGGTGAAAGCAACAAGATACTTTCCATCAGCGGTGGGCTCTAAAACAGAACTGTCTGAGTACAATGAGTGGGAGAGGGAAAAGCAAGGAGAGATTCACCTACCAGGCTATTGCAAGGGTCCGAGCAAGAAGAGAGAACGTCCAGATTGGGGTGAGAATACCATGCTGGGAAGGGGAGAGAGGAGCCGGGGCCCCACCCAGAAAACAATAAAACAAATGCAGTATAAAAGCGAAATGAACAGGTAAAGCAGTGTAAAGGCTCAAACAACTTGAAACTGCACAGGTTATATTGTGCCATTTACAGAAGTAGAAGCCAAAGCTGAGTGTTTCAAAGAGCACGGAGTGGTGCGGGCACAGCAAACTGCCACCGGCTGAGCCCAGGCCAGCAGGGCACGCGAGAAGACAAGTCAGCAGGTAGGATTACGGGTCTGGAACCAAGAAGGCGCCGACTCTGCAGGAGCAGACCTGGAATCACTCACTGCCAAGGGGGCCAGAGGGAGCCACCGAGCCCTGGCGGGGAGCACTGTTGAGAGGGAGGAGAGAAGGAAAAGCAAAGGAGAGCAGAGCAGAGCAGGGGAGGGCGGGGCGGAATCCAGAATGGAAAACCCTTCGCTGTTGCAGGAGGAGAAGAGGCGCCATTACCGCAGTGCAGTGGGGAGCCCCGCAAGAAGAAAGGGGTTCCCGGGGCAGGGAAAGGCGAGGGGAAGACGAGTGGAAAAGCAACGCTGACTTGGGGATTGAAGAGTCGGGTGAAGTAGCTCCTTCACCAGTGACTGAGCGCGTGGCAGCACCACAGTGTGGCCAGAAGGCAGCTACAGGGGAGCGAAGAGTGGAGAAGCCTGAGAAAGAGGACCCGGCAGTGCAGCAGAGAGGGAGGGCGGGGCTGGCTTGCTGCTGTCAGGGGGCAGCTGAGGGTTTCACATGCTCAGAGGACGTGAAGAAAGAAAGGAGCTGTTAGGAAGGAGGGGACGGAAGTGACCCGGAGGAGATGGTCGGGTTGCATTTGATCATCACCCCAGGCGGAGATGTTCAGTTTGGCAAGGACAAACCCTTCCTCCAAAACCAGAGAAATAAGTCAGTGGCCGAGAACCAAGCGTCGTTCCGAGCTGGAGGGAATGGTGTTGAGAACATGAGTGGACCAGCCAGCAGCGTCTTTGAGGGTCAGGTGAGGAAGGTGGGTCCGAGGGGTCAATAAAACATATGAAAGCTCTAAACGTCAGGAACCCAAGTCTGGGATGAGAGGACACTGTGGGTCAAGAGAGGGAAGAAGAGAAAGCAACAAGTGTTTCTTTTCCCTTCGGGCTCTGCATCCTGGGTGCCTACAGACCTCGACACCCAGGCCCGCGACTGCCCAGAGCCAGAAGCGACTTCAGAGTCACAGCTGGGAGGACCAGGCACAAAGACGGTGCCACCCGAGACTGTCCTGAGAGACTTCCAGGCCCCTCCTGCCAGAACAGAGATGCCAGCGATCAGGGCAAAGTATCACTGAAAACATGACTGGCGCCCAGCCACCTTCTTACTGCTCGCTGCGCTAAAAGGTCCGAATCGGGGACACGCCTGGCCTCCTTTCTTGGGAAGCGAGTCATATATCGAGATACGTAAATCCTAAAAAGCTCATTGTGAAGGGTAGAGTCCTAATAATTTGTATTTTGATAGCTTTTAAATATTCTGAAAGTGGGTGCTTCCAGGAGTAAGGTAAATAGTTCTATTTTGAGGGGCACTTGATTAAATTCCAAACGTATCAATGTGCCAGGGTGCGCCTGGTGACTCTGATACCTCTCAGCAGGGTTGCCAAGAAAGTGAAAATGTGAGAGGAGCCCCGGAGAAACAAGGGGACCATTCTCCCAGGGGCAGCTTGCAGACTGCGCAGAAGAGAAACGCTCCAACTTTCGTGTGCCGGGTGGAAGAGATTAGAACGGAATACATTAGCAGTGTGGGGAAAGGCCGGCACCATGCCACAATACCGCTTTGTGCTCTATTCAAAGAGCTCCGAGCCCTCTGACAAGCCCTGGGCTCCTGCTTTCTCTTTGGACTCCAAGAAGACGTGGACTAAACACAGCCCGGGTCCCCACAGAGCCACCTCTCCCACCTAGGTCCTCGTCCTCGGTTTCTGTTTCTTCTCATCCAACTCCTGGCCTTCTTTCCTTCTCACCCAGCTCTGCCCTCACTTCACCATTACTAAGAAATCCTCGTTTGCCTAAAACGAAACAAAACTATCGAACACCCAGGTGGACATTTCCTTAGTAGGATCATTTTGGAATCCTCACTCAAGCTTTATAGGCAAGTGGTATTCAAATAAAGGTCAGCACATTGGAGAATGAGGTCGGTTTCCACAGAAACAAGCCTATGCTGTAGTTGCCCTGGAGTGGGGGACTCAACCAACCTGCCAGGCGTTGCTTCATATTTGCTAGCCTGCGGAAAGGCCCAAATGCCCAGAGTAGCAGGGTCATGGGACCCCCGAATGGATGTTTTACCACCTAGAACAAGAATATGTCAATATTTCAGCAGTCAGTACTGCCAAAATTTAGCTCTGACTTAACTCTATTTGGTGGATTAAAATGGGGTCCCAGAGGTTTCCAACAAGTCATCCATGGCCACCCATTGAGTACAGTGGCTTTGGGACACAAGGACTTCCTGCTCCTCCCTCCCTTCCTCTCCTCTCCCCTCCCCGACCCCTTTCCTTCGCGGGTCGCTTCCTCCTCAGCTGGGAGGACACTAGGTTGTCTGGCAAAGGCTGGCACAGGTGGGTTTCTGGCTTTCTGTCTTCTAGAAAGCTTGAAAGTCCATCTATTAACTCTACCATGGTCCCAGGAAAGTTTTTCTCAGCAGCAGCAGCAAAGTCAGGGTAGATGACTGAAGGGGAAGCCTAGTGTTTCCTCGTCTCCCCACCGTGAGACCACAACTCCTTTACTGTTCTTCCTGGACCCGGAGTCCAGCGTATCATTGGTTCCAAATCAATTTTGAAGGAGAAAAGGAAGAATGAAAAACAAAATCCTTTTGTGCCCAATTCCATCGGCCCCTCCAGGAGCGGGCCAATAGGGAAAACACTGTCATTTCACTTCCCACTGGAAGAAATTCAGATGCAAAGAGCTAAGGTGAGTTGGCTGGCACCACAAAACTAACTATGGTGGAGCCAGGATCTGGGTCCTGCCACCTCCTGTCGGGGGCTCTCGCGCCCTCACTGTGGTAGCTCCTGAATATTATAAAAGTTAGCAGAATTAGAAAAGCCAAAGCAGTTCGTGGTTTAGAGGCCGTGTTGTTCTCACTGACAGAGGGGAGGAGAAAAGCGAACAGGAGACCTGGGTCTGGTTCTCTTGCTTGCTCTCCTCAACTCTAGCCAGCTCCTCAGACCTAAGCGAGTCTCTCGCTGCCTCACTCTCACTCTCCCCCACCTCTCTCTCTCTCTGTCTCTATCTCTCTATATCTCTCACAGTTGGTACCAGCCCTTTCTTATTTTGAGATAAGATTTTACTGTCACTGATTTGCCTAGGCTGGGCTGGAACTTGTGATCCTCCTGCCTCAGCCTCCCAGAACACGAGGATTACAGGTCTACACCATCATGTCCAGCTCCTTGTATTTTTTTTAAGTGAAGCCCTCTTCCCCATGGAATTGTGTGTTCCTTGCTTAGTACCCTCGCTACGTTCAAGCATGACATTCAACAGAAAGAAAAGATTAACAACAAATTGTAGAGAATACCTAATCACCAACTTCCTCCCTGAAGCCTCCAGAGGGCAGGGAACTAGGTGATTCTGGACAGTTCCCTCTTTTACCTCTTTTTCCTTATCACAGAGTGTCCAAAGTGTGGTTTCTTGACTGGAAACATCAGCCTTATCTGGGAGCCTGTTAGAAATGCAACTCCTGGAATTCCAGACTTCCCAGAAGTAAAGACTCAGGCTGAGAGCCTGTGGCGTGTGTCTGTAAAGCCCCGTAGGTAACACTCGTGTCTGGCCACATCTTCCTGCTCCCAGGTGAGCTTCCAGAGACACCCCCCGTCAGTTCTCTATCCAGCTGCTCTCCACCGTGAACCTGGAGCGTAGCCTTGTGGGGGCAACACTCATCTACTCCCGTGACGCGGGGCTGGCCTGGTTGATCTACCGCGATTGCTTTCAAGCCAAGCACCTCTGGTCCTGGGGTGTGACAGCGGAGCACCGCTGCCTGGGACTTCTTTCTGCCGCGTCCCCAAGGCTGGAGTGAAGCGAGGACACGGGCCAGTTGCCCACTCTGGGTTCCAGCCCCGGGAGATCTTTGATGTTCCCTCTTGGCTGTCTGGGGTCCCTGTTTTCAAGAATTTATCAGAATGACCCAGACGTAGCAAACTTGCTCTGTGTTCCTTGGACAAATTAACCGCTGAGTCAGTACGAGGAGCCTTGGATTGTCAGCCTAGAAGCCTGTTTGTAGTTGACTTCCTCTGGCAAACTGCTATCAGATACAGAAAATAGCATCATCGGTGTAGCACAGCCTGGAAGCCTCCACAGTTGCATTAGGTAGGTAGCCAGGGAGGGCAAGCAGATAGCGAATAGAAAAATGAAATAATCCCTTCCCTGCCTTCCTCCCTCCCGCTTCTATCTGGCTCCCCCTTCTCCTTTCTCAAGTTCCCACCCCTGAGAAGATGACTTGACGACTCAAGAGGAAGACGACTTCTCCACATTCTGGAAGTTCTGACGCGTTTAAGAAAGACAGAACCGAATCCTTGTTCGGCTGCCAGGTTCTGATCTGTTTTCCTGCCTGAACGTCTACAGTCGACTGCTCATTGATACAGGCTGCCAGCCTCAAAAATGACTTAACTTCTGACCTCTGTATCTTTGTTTTCTTCCCTCATCGAGGTTCTTCAAATTACAGAATCACCTTAAATGGATGGAGAGACAGTTGAGTGGGAGAAGACAGAAACATTATAGTCTCCACGGAAGACAACAGGCAAAGGGCCTGGAATTAAAGTCATGAGACTCGGGTTCCGGCCAGGGCTTTGCCCCTGCTGATACGCTGGGAGGTTGTAGAAGGTTCCCTCCCCGCTGTGGGTCGCCGCAAACAAGAGGTCCAAGCAAAACAGCTCTTTAGGCCACTTTCCAACTCTTTGATATCATGACTATGCTGATATAACACAGCTATGTCCTATTTGTGGGTTTCAGAGTCTTCGTCTCAACACTCTGGTTTAGGGAAGCAGGAGTAATTCAACTCGTTTGCCACGTCCATCGATTGTTATGGACTAGGAAGTGGGCAAGGTTGCCGTGACTGGTAGGTCTGCCCTGGATGGGACAGGGAGGAACGGGGTCCAGAGAGTTCCATCCCCAGAGCCTGTTTCTTCCATAGCTCTTTAGCCACTAGATAATGTTTTCTGTACAGGTCCATTTCATTGCAGTCTGGTTACCTAACATGTAAGTGCCATCCTGTCATAAAGTCTGGTGTCTGGTTACCTGACGGTGCTTCATAACAGGTGGGAGTAAGTGAACGAGACTAAACAGCTGAAGGGTCTCATGCAGTCAGGCAGTGGCGGAGACCTCTGCAGCCCTGGACACAGACGCAGAAGACAGCCTCCCTCCACAGCCCTGCTCACTCTGAATCTTACTTTCTTTTCTGTTGAATAACAACTCTGCAGCTTGATGGGAGGAGGGCAGTGGTGGTAGAAAGAGGGATTTTACTAGCACTCAATGGACCCATCTTTTGCATATTGCTTTTCAGATGACTATTTCCACTGAGGGTTTTAATAGGGGCAATTAGTTCAAGAACACGGACTTGGAAGGGAGTCCAGCTATTCCTCATTGTTCTGATTTTCCACCAACCAAGTGGATTTTCCTTAAGTCTTAAAATCCTCACTCTGCTCACCTTATTTCTCCACTTGGGTTAGAGGGTGCGTGATTTTATAGCTGGGCGTTGGGCTTTGCGGAAGGAAGGCTAGGGGAGAGGGAGGTTTCTTGGTTAGCTTGGCTTTGTGGCTTGGCAGTCACACAATAAAATGACTTTATCCCCAAACCAGATGTTCAAGATTTTTAAAAGAATATCTTATGATTCCGCCTCTAAACAACAAAAATCATACTCTACCAGAATGTTCCCCAGGATTCGAAGTTTGATCTCTGCTATCCGGTTTTACCCACCACGGGGTAGTGCCAAGATGAATTTGGAATACAATACATCCCTGGTAAAACTCAGACTTGGTCTGGAATGATTTGAATTTTGCTCTAGACTCTGCATAAAAGCACCTGAGGCCATCAGCATAGGTCCCTAAAGGGCTCGTAAAGTTTCTAGGAAGACACTAGCCTCTGTCCCTGGGAACAAAATTGAGGCATCGATTAAGTCCTTACAGTGGCACGGATCCATACTTTCCTTGCACAGCTGGTTTACTAGAGCTTTCCCAACGCATGTGACAGTGGATCCCACGATTGCTGAGGTCTCTTCACCCCAGTGACCCTAAACCTTCTTGTTAGAATATTTCCCTTGTCCAGACTCGTCCAACTCTGCGTTCAACTTGCGCACTCTGCACAGTGGTTATCCCCGGAGAGTCGAAGGCTAACCCACTCGACTCTGGTAGGGTTGAAAGTTTTCTCCTGCACCAGAGATTTTTGGTTCAGTTTTATATTTCCCCCTGTAGCACCTATAACTTTCTCCCATAGCGATATCCCAACTTGTAATCAGACAACTAAGGCTATACTTTCAGGGATCATTTCTATAGTTGGTAATCAGACAACTCCAATGAATGTCCAGCCTTGAAGCCTCTTGTCAGCATGCGTATGTGGTCTCACCTTGATGTCCCTCTACGAGAGGATGCTCAATACAGACAGACCCTTCTTTAAAACGTAAATGTCTGTTGAAAGAGTGAATAAACGAGTGGGTGAGGTGAACGGCAAATGCATCAGTAACCATCCTTGTGATAAAGCCCTTGAAAAGTTGGAAGTAAACCACAAATTTTTCTTAATTAACTTATTAGGTAAACAAATTATTTCTTGAGCACGAGGCACTGAGAGAGGAGAGTGTGTGCCATGAACTCGCAGACTGGTGGGGGAGGCAGACTAGAAACGAGGTGATGACTGTTGAGAATTTGGTGACTACAGGAAGAAGAGGAGCAAAGTGCTTGAGCATTTCAGAGAGTGAGCTCCGACTCAGTCTGGAAGAGATCAGAGCTCATGATACCTGGTCTCAAAGGGCAGGAGAAGGACTCTCAGCTCCAGGAATGATGGCAGTGACAGACCTCAGCTCAGGAGGGGAACGTGTTTCTCTCTGTGAGTTCATAAGGCAAACACGGGCAACAAGGGCAGAGACACTGACAGTTCCTGGAAGGCCTAAGCAAGAATCCCGCTGGCTGTCCAAGCCATAAGCTGTGCGGCCTTCAGTAATTTATTTAAACTCTTTATGTCTCATATCTTTATTTATAGTAGGACTACTAGGACCACCGGCCTCATGGGATTGCATGAGGAATAAATGAAATAAAAGATGCAAAGTACCCACACTAGATCTTGATGTGTGGATGCATTCCGTTAGTGTTAGTTATTATTATTATCATCACTGCTGCTGAGTTCTTGCTGGATATGACGCTTGTTGAGGGGCTGGCTCAGGGACAATGGGAGAGGGAACAAAGATTTAGGGAAGTGCCACACTAATTAAAAAAAAAAAAACGTACCAACGGTGTCTAAATAAGGACCACTAGTTCTGGCCCACAACCCCATCCCCCACGGGGTGGTGCTGACCTCCTCAATGGTCCAGAGGGTGAAGCTGAGAGCCGGTAGGTCTCACCACATCACTTTCAAAACCTGTCTCCCCACGGCCCGGAACGAGCTGAGAACCGGAACCACCCGCCTCACCACTGTCATCATCATACTTACAAAAATGTGAAGATCAGTGTACTTTTCCAAACTACATGCTTTTTAATTTATTTTTTTATTTTTGATTAGTTCATGTTTGCAGTATGCAGTGATCATGTTTATCAAGAGGAGTTGATCACTGGACATAATACATCTTAATTATTTGTTATTCCTTCTCCTCCCCTCCCTCCACCTCCCTCCATCTCTCGGTCCCTTTCCCTTTTGCAAAACTTCCATCTCTCTGTTTCCCATTGTCTTCCTTTTACTTTGCTCTTTATTTATACTTTGGGTTTTTCATATAAGAGAAACCATGTGATATTTAAGCTTGCGCATCTGATTTATTTTACCTAACATTATGGTCTCAAGACGCATCCATTTTCCTACAAATGACTCAAGTTTATCCTTCTTTATGGCAGAGTAGTACTCCTTCAGTGAAAATACCACAATTTCTTTATCCATTCATTTGTTGATGCACATATAGGCTTCTTCCAAGATTTAGCTATTGTGAGTAGTTCTGTTAAAGACATGGGTGTGCATGGATCACTGTAATGTGATGTCTTTAACTCTTCCAGGAAGAAACTTAGAAGGAGAACAGTGGGGTCAAATGGGGATTCTATTTTTCAAACTAAATGTTGACATGCATCTTCTGGAAGCAGGAAGTTCTCCACCGAGAGCAGGAATGTGACAAAGACAGACAGGAAAGTCAAGGACTCTCAGATCCAACCTGTTACACCTTCTGGGCTTAGGAAACTATTGTGGACAAAAAGGAGCTCATTAAATAGCTAGGTAAGTACCCGATAAATGAATTCACTCGTTTCCGCAGTGTCTCCTCCTACCTTCCCACACCCTGCCTCCCACCCCGGGGATCCTCCATGTCATTACTCATCTTCTTAAAATCTTCTTCTGGTGTCACTCAGCAAACTTAGGTGCCCACGACGGAGCACACAGCACTTCCATCACGAGAGAGACCCACACAAACGAGCATTTCTCACTGGTTTTCCACGGGGAACGCAAAGCTCCCACCCAGGAAAGGACAGGGCTGCCGTGCAGTCATTGCAGCGTCCATGCTGCATCCTACCTGGCATTTTCCTCCAACAGCCCAACACAGGAGCATCACATCCATCATCTACAAACACAGGCAGAGAACACAAGCTCCCACCAGAGCCAAGAGGGCCGAACCCGGCATAACCCATGTCTCCATCCCACCTCATCCAGAAGAAAGGGGACCCTACAGGTATCTAGGGAAACAGGACTCCCTAAAGTGCCCCACAGCAGCAAGTTCTGTAATGCTGCACTCGGCCCAGACCCTGCATCCTTTCCAGCCCACCCTCCACTCTGCACTTAGGTTTTAGTCTCAGCACTAGACAGCCAGCAGTCAAAAACCTCTTCCACATAAAATCCTATTTTCTTCTCCTCTCATCCCCAGAGCATGGTACATCCAAACCACATGCAAACTTCACTCCTCATAAATCAATTGCTTATTTGACAGAAGTGGGGCTTTTGTTTAGAGACTCACAAAATTCAAAGATGCATGTAACCCATCTTCTCCGAGTGCCTTGATGGTCTGCTGTTTTCCCAGGAAGTTTGCACCTCTCACAGTCCAGAGACTGTCAAGGCCCCACAGTCCAGTCCTCTCCAGTTGCTCTAGCCTGAGAAGACCAGAGGACCGTGGGGTTGGTGGTGACTCTGACCTGTGTGGCCACCTCGCCTGAGAATGGGATGGCTGGACTGCACGAAGAGCTTTTCTTTCATACATGGATTGCCCACAGTGCTCTCCAAGTCTTGAAGGAAAAAACAAACCAGGAAAGAAAGAAAATGACAGCTAGAACTTTAAAATATTTGGGAAAACATTTTAGAAAGTTCTAGGGTGAATAGAAAGTGGTAAGATTAAAGAGAGAGAAGTGGACCAAGTAAAAGAATCGAAGCAGAAAGACAACAGAAAGAGAAAAAAAAAAATAACGGGCAAACGATCGTATCCAGAAGCTTCGTCCTCTACCAAACCCTCCACTGAAATGCAGCTCTAAACTCAGAATCTGTCCACATCTATCAGAATATCATGGAGCAAGCAGGCATTGAAGCAAGGGACACCGTGTTCTTTTTCATCAGAAAATGTAGCCTGGTCTCAGGCCTCAGGGTCACCGTCGCTTCTTGGGCCTCGTTTCCACATCTTACATTTTAGCCAGGCCCAACCTCCCCTGTGACTGCTGTCCCCATCACCACAACTTTGTCCTGAGGAAATGCAGCTGCATCAGGAAGGAACAGAAAGATCCGGGTCCCTGTTCTACATACACTACAACCACTTGGGCAGTTTGAAAAGTACGAAGGTCTGGGCTTCCCTGCAGCCCAGTAACGGGCACCTCCGCCCTCGAGCTGACTCTGTTCCTGCCAGGTTGAGAATCGCTGCTTCAGGCCGGCCCCTGAAAACCCACGCGTGCGTGTATTCAAGACGTATTCTGAAGTGCCCACAGAGTATCAGGCACTACGCTGAGGCTTTACAGCGAATACGGCAAAACCATAAGCCTCTTTGCATTGATGGGAAGAGGCAGACAATACAGAGACAACCACAAGGTTCCAGCCAGTGTGTGTGTTTCACAGAGTATAAGACAGAGTGATGTAACAGAAAGTAACTGGAGAGGTACCTGGGGGACTAGGGGTGTTTGCTTCAAAGAGAGGGCAGTAGAGCTGGGAATTAAATTACATAAATACCCTGCCACCGGCTCTGGATAAAGAGCAAATGTGGGGAGAGCAGTTGCATGTGCAAATATCCCGGAGTGGCTTGCCGGAGACTTAGACGTCAGCATGGCTGGAACAGTGTCCCTCAGTAGAACAGGGACAGTGCTACCTGCCCTGACATCTCATGTTGTTACTTTGCAAAAGTGCATGAGGCGTAAGAAGCAGTTGGGGAAAAAAAAAACCTAAAACAGAATAAAATAAAATAAAAAGGGCTGTTCTGTTTCATGGTCGTCATACCTTCCACTGTGCTTGGTGACTCAGACGCCGGCCGAGAGCCCCGTGACAGCCCCGTGACAGCCCTGTGATCGCACCAGGAACCAGCTGCAGACTCCAGGCCCAGACTGTTCTGCAGAGTCCCAAAGAGATTTTTGCAGTGATGCAACAATGTTCCAGGAACCTGCTAGAACAAAAGGCGGAGCCAATTTCCACCTATTAGATTCTTTCCTTACCAGAGAAGTGAAGTGGAAAGCAGAAGTTCAAAGTCCATCAGAGGAGGACAAGATGGCGGGCCACCCAATGGGCCACGTGCTCCTGCGGCCTTCCCTCACAGCCGTCTTGGCTCTTGCCTTTGCAACATCCCGCAGCTTCCCCCGAGGAGCAGTCCAATCTCATGGTCCCTTTTCACTCTGCCCAGGAAGGGCACTTCGGAAAAAGGTGGTAATGTTTTTGCTAATATTTGCTTCCTTAACTTTTTAAATCAACTTTAGTCATGTAAGTAATGCAAACTTGCATTTTCTTTACTCTAAAATTAAAATATAGAAGAGACAAAAGTCTTCCTGAATACTACCCAGAACTAACTATTCTCAACAGGCTGCAGACTGTCTCTCTGATTCTCGTACATATACATGTTGCATGGAGAATATTCAGAAATTTCACACAAATGACATCACAGTGAAGTCTTCAAAGAAGACCGTGTTCAGTGTTAATGTAAACCCTGTCTACTAGAAGGCACCTATGTGGCCGGCAGCAGGAGATGGTTGAATGACTGTGGTGTGCTCAAGTTAGGACATTCCACAAAGCTATTCAAGAGAATGACAGGATGCTAAAAGCACAGTGGGGCTTGGAGAGACATTTCCGAGGGTATTAATCAGGGTTTTCCAGAGGAGTCGGCTTGTGCAGCTATGGAGGCTGAGAAATCCCACAGTATGCCCTCTGAAAGATGGAGACCCAGGAAGGCCGACGTGCAGCTTAAAGGTTTGAGAGCTGGAGAGCCCACGGTGTAGATCCCAGTCCGAGCCTCAGACTGACCATCAGGAGGGCCAAGGGCAGGAGGTCTGATGTTCCAGCTCCAGGAGGCAGGCACGTCATGAGTTCAACCTCCTCCAACTTTTTGCTCCTCCAGGCCCTCCACAGATTGGACGATGTCCATCCACACCAGGGAGGGCTTCTGTATTACTCAGCCACTGAATCAAACGTCAAGGTCTTCTGGAAACGTCTTCACAGAAGATACAAGCAAATCTGAGCATCCAGTGGCCCGATCCAAGCTGACACGTAGAAGTCATCACCATACTAAGTTTCCTTCACTTTTCATGGACTTGGTTTTTCCATTCCCGCAGTCATGGATCAGGACTGGGGGAGAGATGGCCGGTTACATGCAGCCAACCGGGGAGACTAGGGAGGGGACAGGGACAGGTTTCAGTTCTTCTAAGAAAGGCAAGACGGAGGACGCAGAGTGAAGGAGAGTTCAGATGGCAAGACAAACATGACATCCAAGGGAATGTAGTCATCTTGTCTTCAGACATATTGGTACCACAGAGAACCATAAGGGAAGGTGAGGTCCGGGAGGCCAAGGTAGCCCTGAAATGGTGAATTCTACTTCCTCCAGTGCACTCAACTGGCTAGTGGTAGCTGGCAGCTGGAGTCAAAGGTCTGTCCTCAGTCTTCACAGGCGTGTTTGGAAGAGCACGACTAGAATGTCATTGGTTTTTAATTATTTATTTATATTCATTCGTCATCAAATATATCTTCTTAACTGGAAATGCAACTCTTAAAAAGAAAAGACAAGTTTGTGCCATCATACAAACACACAAAAACTATATTTTTAGAAAACAACAGGGGCTGGGGATTTAGCTCAGTGGTAGAGTGCTTGTCTAGCAAGCCCAAGGCCCTGCGTTCAATCCCAAGCACCAAAAAAAAAAAAAAAAAAAAAAAAAAAAAAAAAAAAAAAAAAAAAGATTTAAAGACTAAAGGAGTTAGAGTCGGGAGCAGAGTACATGAGAGGGTCAGAGCAAGCCTTTCTGAGAAAGAGATACTGTAGCAGAAACCAAGTGATATAAAGGCTCGCCAGGTAATCGCATCTACAGGCAATGGGTTCCAGAAAGAATATACAGGAATTGCTGGAAACTGAAGACAATCCAATGAAATTAGGAGGCGGTAGATTACTTCAATCTACCTTGCTTCATCTGTGAAATCCATCTGTTCATCTGTGAAATATTTATCGAGGCCCCACTGTGCAAAGCACTATGCTAGGTCTTGGAAACATAATGATAAGGTAGATAAGGTTTCTGCCCTGGTGGCAGTCTACTGGGGACAGAAAGTCTAATGGAACGGAAAGAACTAGGACCCATAACATGAACGTCACATGCAAAGACACAGCCATAAAAAAGCTTGAGGGTTTGAGGGAGATGAAAGATGGCCTCTGCCACTGGACTCAAGTGGCTGGGTCTGGAGGGTGACCCCAGAGATCCGAGAGGTCCTGCACATCACAATGAGGAATCTGCATAAACTCAGAACATAATGGGAAGACAGTTAAATCTTCAGCAGAAGATGGACTAAGGACGATGGGTGACATGATCCAGTTTATATTTTAATAGCTCTCCTAGGGAATGTAAGAGACAAGGTGGCAGCCGTGGTATCAGTCAGGGTGCTGTGGGAATAGTCTGGACAAGAGTTGCTGGAACCTGGACCACAGGGGTAGTGGCGGGGACAAAGAGATGGCGTATGTAAGAGGAATCTCGGGGATGGACTCCAGCACCTCGCTGACGGATTGGAGTAAGGGACGAAGGCCAAGTGGGAGGACAGAGTGGCTCCCAGCAGGCCGCTGGCCCAATGAACCGGAGGGCAGAGTGTTGTTCGGTCTAAAAGACAAGCAGTAGCGCCACTGTGGGAAGACTCAGCTGACTGGCCCGCATTTCTTCTTTTATCCTCCATTACTCCTCCCTCCCTTTCAGTAGTGCCTTTTGCAGGGGCTGCCCAGCTATCTGTGCTATGCTCCCTCCAGATACTTCTTAAAGTAATTTTTTCCTTATCTACATGGATCAAAAATGATCCGCATCTCATGGAATGCAGCGTCCATTGAGCAGCAGGCTGCTGCTACAGTTCCCATCTGCTCCATGCTCGCCCAGCTCACCGTTCTTGGCAGCTCCTACCATCAGCTTTGCGTGTGCAGCAAGCTCAGGGGTTTCAGCTTGTGGTCTGGGGCGGGACAAGCCGTTCCCCTGGTCTGGTGGTGTCGGCTGGACTCTGCGGAGGAGGCTCGTGTGCCTGGGTCCCTCCCAGGCTGGATGATGTAGGCCGCTCGGGAGGCGTACTGCATTTACTGTACTGAACTGCATCATTTCGGAATTCCTTCCCCTGCATGCTTCTGGCTCAGGGCGGCCCACACTGGGCCTCACACGACACTGGGAAAGTGACGATGCTGGCAACGTTGGTGCAGGGGCCTGGGCATCATCCCCTTCTGCCGCTCACTCATGCCACCCACCTGCTGGTTGACCATTTGCTATGAGTGCAGAACAAGACCCACAGCTTTTCCAGCCCCGCTGGTCTCCTTCAGCTTCCCTAAGTCCTGGGCCAGGCACACATGCGGCTCCCTAGCAAAGAGAGAAGAGCAGGAGAAGGAGAACATGGGCTCCCATCTGCCCTCACTGTTTCTTGCTCCGTGCCCGGATCTTCCTTTTGGCCACCTACATTGCCTCAGTGACCTCAGGAAGAGCGTCAGATGCGAAAACCACAGTCATCCATCGACTTCTTTTCCAGCTCTCCTTTGTGGTTGCTGGTTAATGACTCGCGATTGTGCAATACGTTAGCCCCACAATAAATCTCGTATTCCACATGACTCTGCAGTTGACGGGCTTCCAGTGAAGCCATGGGGGGTGAGAGGAGGAGGCGGTGGGGTAGGCAGCTGGTCTTGTGTTTCTCATCAGCAGCAGCCTAGCCCAGGCTTCTTCACATGGCAGCCAGAGGATTCCAAGGCAGCAAGAGAAAGGACCTTCCATGCCCGACATCCTTCACTGTGGCCCACGCAGGCCCCATCCCCAAGTCCACAGGCTGCGTGGCATGGTACTAGCCACAGAGAGTGGATAGAGTGAGCTGGGAAGATATGAGCCTATCACCTCAAATGCAATGTGTCGGGAACACATCATGGTGAAGGCTGCTGCCTGGGTGCTAGAAGTACAGCATCAGCTCACAGGGGCCAAGCCAGGGGCCACAGATGAGGACTCAGAAGCATCTGTCTTGCTCAGCAGTCTGGTCTCCTTGCTTCCCTGCTGCTCATTTCAAGTGGACATTTGACATCTATCTGCAAACTCACAGTGACCCACATGCCACGCCCCTGTCTACACTGCCAGCTGTGTGCACACTCTTCATTCCTGCCTCCAGTGACCCATCAGGATGGCCCTCCAGAGACACATCAGGACAGCCCTCCAGACTCATCCTACCCTGCCTGCCTGGGATCTGTGAGCAACGAATCTCTGAACCTACTTCCTGTGGTGCCAGCGTAGTGAGTGTGTGCCTTCCATCTGAAGAAGCAGGGGTAACCTCAGGCTGGGTTTTCGCTAAGCCAGAGTGACATTCGGGTGGGCATCAAAGGACACTGTTACTGCACATGAGTTTTGCATGCGAGTGACACAGAGCTAAGTAGTACATTTTAACCAAGCACAATTAGGACAATTAGGGGATCTGTCGGGTGAAAGCAGTATCCTGTGAAAGGCAACCTAGAAACACACAAATCCAGCTCCCCTTCATTTCCCACGAGGGCGAGATTGCCAGTTGCTGTGGTGCTGGGGCCCCCAGTCAGCTGGGGGCTTTGATAGGACAGGTCACACCATTTTGTTGATTCTTCTGTACCCTCCAACATTTTTTCATGGGACTGAATAGAAGCCAAGTTGAACATATATTTTACATTCTCTTTTTCTGGTACAAAAGATAGTACACCATATATACCACTCAGAACTTTGGTTTTTCACTTAAAATATTTCTTAGCAGTATATAATTCCGTTCTTTCATAAAGCTGCCTAGTACATTATTGTGTGGACATATTGTAGGTTTTAAAACCAGTAACCCATATATGGTGATTGAGTCGTACCTGTCTTTCGCTATTTTAAGAATGCTGTGAAAAATCGCCATCTCCGTGTGGTATTTACATTCACATTGCTGCCCTGTAAGACATCACGTTTTCCTCCAGTGACTATTTACAGAGCTGATATGTTTTGCTTCTGGGTGTCGTGTTGGTAGGATCCAGTCTGCACATTGGAAAGGATACTGCAGCCTCCTCGGGCCATTCACAAACTTTCGTATGAAACTCACTCACTTGGGAGGCTCAGGAGTGTCACTCCTAGATCCTCTGAGAAGTGCTTCCAGAGCAGAGTTAAGTACTGCATTTTAACCAAGCACTCAGGTCATCATGAAGCAGACTGTATGCCACATACACGGATGTCAGCCTCAGATGTTGGGGACATGGAATTGCAGAATGGTAAGCATACCCAAAGCTCACAAATGGCACACGCTTTCTCTAGAGAATCCACACCAGTTTGTAACAAGCGTTACGCTCACTGGTCCACCCTCCAGTCTCTCCCGGTAGAGGCTGCCCCACTGTGTATTATGAAGTGGGGGGTGTTAGGATGGTGGCGCAGACGGAGAAGATGGTTATGAAAGACTGCTCACCTTGGCAGGGAGCCCACTCCATGGATCGTGAGGTCTGGGGTGCCAAAGGCAGCTGGGCTTCACTGAAGTCTCCCGAGACTGAGAGAGGACAGGGCTGTGTCTTTGCTTTGTCTCCAGCCTACTCCAGGAAGGCAACGCTGTTGCCTAAGCTGATCAGGTCACCACAGTGGTGAAAGAACCAGAGGGCAAGGACTAAAGAGAAGCCCAGTGCGAAGCACACAGCAGGATACAGGTCTGGGAACTCAGTAAAGGCTCAGTCATTCAACTGAAGGCTCTCTGAGGGAGTAGGACAGTCTCCCCTGACTCAAGCCGCACCACCCGGGCCTTCGTTCAGAGCTACGCCATCATCCACAGCAGATAACACTGGCAGGGGCCTTTCCTCAACATTCTTGTAGAGCAGTGGCCCTTTCCTCCGAAACATTCATCTCACAGGTTTTATGTGTACTTAGCTGAGTATTTCCTGTTTCCCCCTTGTAGGCCCAAAGCTCCGTGAGCGCTAAGGGCATGTTCCGCCGAATTTTGCTCCTACTATTCACCTGGCCAATTCACTGGTGTCACAATAAAAAGGCCCGAACGTGATGCTATCTCTAGGCAGGGTTCTAGCCCACTGCACCTGGCTTCAGAAACACAGTACGTGGGTAGGGGAGGAAAGGCCAGGTTGAACTGTGCACAACCGGAAACCAGTCTGTCGAAACTTTTCTGATCGTTGCACACTTAAGACTGTAAGTGAAGGAATCGGTTGCCATGGATACTTAAAATACACTAGCAGATGCCGTCTGTAGAACTACAAACGCCAAATGTGTTATTTTTCTTCATGAGAAAATAAACAAAATTTATTTTTACATCTATGTCTGCAATGTGCAAACATGTATGATATTTTAAGAAATATTTGATCAACAATAAAGGCGGTACTTTTCTATTCTCTTTGCAGAAAACATTGTTAAACTATCTGTGGTCATGTGAAGAAACTGTCACACAACAGGCAGTCAGAATGTAATTTAAAAAGTAAATGTGCCAGGAAATTAGAAGTTCTATTTTGTGATGTTTTCGATGCTTACCAACCTTTAAAAATCTTGTTATTTGTTTTTGTGGTCGTACTTTTTATTCTTTCTCTTAGTGAGGATCCCTCAAACCAGGACATGTCTGCGGGCACCTGGACACCATGACCTTTGTATACATACTCTGGTGGTAGACAGCAGTACAATTACCTTGTATTGAGAACAGGTGATCAAGCAATACAGTTTTAAAATTTTATTGCATTAAGCAACACATTGCCATCACTTCCCCTCAGAATAGTCCCCCTCATTCCAAACATAGGTATCTTATTATTTTTTATGCTTTCTGAAGGAGTTCTTGAAGTCCTCTCTCATATCTTTACAAGGTGTGAGGTGCGAGCAAAAGTACGCTGAGTGTCATTTTTGAGTACCATCCAGTACAAAGGTAGGATCATAAAAACATTACACTGTGTCCTCACCCACCTTATTCACAGGATCTGGGCCCGTGAGACGTCTGGCTTTTCCCTAAAGTCAAAATGACCATCAAAAGTAAATGCTTTGAATAACTGAGCACCTCAAGGCAGCCATAACGGCAAAATAAAGACACTCATGACAAGACTTCCAGAACTGCTTCAGAAAGTGGCAAGAAGGCTGGGATCAGTGTGTTGAAGCAAAGGGGAGTACTTGGAGGGGATTCTTGGCAGTGTGTCTTTCACTGTAATGCAGTTTTTAAATTTTTAATGTTCACTGTATTTCTTGATCACACCTCATAGTATCAGTTCGGAAAATTCAGTGTCGGTCCGAGATCATTAGACTTTTCCAAATTGATTCAGGGTTAATTCTTTTACCCTCGCTTTGTATAGGTTTCAGAACGGAAAACTGCAGTGGCAAAGCGGACACTAGCTGATTTCTTTTACATATTTTCTACCTTAGGCTTTCCTTCTCCACCTCCTCCACAGATGAACAGTGGTTTCTGACTTTCTCAAGGTCAGCGGGAGAAATAAAGAAAGGTCTTTTACTTTAGTCCACACTTGCAATACACAATGCCTACATTCAGCATGGAGAGTTGACACATATCTGTAACACGTCTTCATTCTTTTTACTTCCCGGCTCCTCCCCTCCCTAATGGAACCTTGAGGGCCGGGTTCCTGGTCTTTGGATTGGCCCATTCTGTCTCCGGAAGAGAATTCTGATGGGCTCACAATTCTACTCTGAGTTCCTCCCTTCTGTGGGTTCTTGGTCCAGGGAGAGGTGGCTGCTTTTCACTCCTGTGGCACCTGAGGTGTTCACTCACAGATCCGTGCAGCTGGTACCTCTTGGTATCTCAGGGAGCATGCCCAATCCATCGCTGACTCTCTCCTGGTTATACTGCATCTTCTCCTGAAGGATCATTCTTCACCCCTCGGTCCAACATGCCCCAGTCTGAGGATTCTCCCTGGATGCCAGAGCCAGAACATAGGACGGGCCTTCTTGTTTCATAGACTCCCAGGCAGGGCCAAAACCTGTTCCCAAGTCCCTAGTGGTTTCCTCAAAGTCCCCTGTTACCAGACTAGAAGAAAAGGAATAGCATGTCACCTGCCACCCATCCCTTTTCATAGTGTTATTCTGACTGAGGGGTGAAAAATTCAGCAACCAGTTCTGCAGAGTCATTGTAACTACACATTTGACAATAATTTTCTACCCACCTTCAGAATTTCCTGTCTACTATATTTTGGGGCCTGACCATAACTTTAGTTTCAACATCATCTCACGCATTCAATTGCTTTTGCTCCTCTGCTCACTGGAACTAGTAAATTGCCTAGCTGTAGAGAAGTACACGGCCTTTTAAAATGCCAGAGATCACTTTTTCAGGCTAGTTCACTCTTGTTCTCTTATGTACTCGTTTTAAATTTCTTTGGCAGTAATAAAATTGCACAAAGGATGGACCTGTAGAAATACACAATTAGTTAATTATTTTAACATTGAATATGTATTGACTATTTCTTTTGTGTGAAGCACTCTCCTAGGCACATACAAAATTAACCAACAAGGGCTGGGGATTTAGCTCAGTGGTAGAGTGCTGGTCTAGAAAGCACAAGGCCCTGAGTTCGATCCTCAGCACTCCCTGCCCCCAAATTAACCAACAACAGAGATCATGTGGAGGTAGGCTATGTGAATGAATTATTCTCCACATATGTCCTGCCCTTCTTGTGTCTACACTGTACCCCAACCCCAGAGAAACTAAAAGCCACACAGGCTAGAGAGTGCTGCTGATAAAAAAGCAAAGAGAGAGACCACCCTTTGTGTCCCCTTAGAGAGACAACATAAGGGGACGGGAACTAGGACACTAGCATTCTCAGGTCCCTGAAAGAGAGCTCACCCTCTGACAGTTTATGCCCGTCACTGCGAGGGCCCTGGTTCCAATGCCCTCTCTTGTCCCATGTCTGGACTGCCAATCCCACCAGTGTGAATTTCCGTCTCTCCCTGGTGCCAACATCTTCTCCATTTCTCACTCGCATTCTCATTTGGAAATTGTTTGTTTCCATAGAGATGAAGCCCCTTGGCCTGCCTTACTTGGTGGAACTCTTCATCGTCCTCACTACCAGGGCAAGTTGGTGAGTAATTTCCTGGTTCTAGAAAAACAACTTTTTCTCTCTGGGGCTGGGTTGGGCAAGGATCCTTTTCGTGAGCCTTGAAGGACAGAATCCTTCTCTCGAAGTGTTAATTTCTTCAATCAAGACGGGCTCTCTTATGTGTTACATCTCTTTGCTAATGCTCTTTGCTTCAGATGGAGGAGAGTGGGGAGTGCCAGAGGGAGAGGGAATTACTTTCCTGGAACCCAAGAGAATACGGAGTGACCTTGGGTGTCTCCTCCCAGGGCCCACTGAGAAGCGGCTGCAGCTGCCATTTTAGTTTCCTACGGACAGTATTATGTGTCTTTTCTTCTTAATGGCTTCAAGAAGTAAAGTCAGATTTATCTTCCCTATGACCATGCCAGGTTCTACATTTTGCTAAGTACTAAAGGTTTTCTTAGGTCTTAAAACAAGTGTCAGGGGTTTTAATTCTATTAAAGAAGAAGAAAGAACTGGATGTTCCAAAAGCAGACCACATGGTTGCCACTTAAAAGCACAAGTTTATAGCAAATGGCTGAAACTTTCTAGTAATGCTGAAATTATTTTGTATAAGTGTACTGCTTCCAACTATTTTTTGGGATTCATTTGGGAACGATTAAGCTAATGTTACATCTTTTCAGTGTTATAAAAAAGATGCCTTTCAATCGGACCGAGATTTCAGCAGATCACTGAGGAAATGAAACCAACTGGGTCCTCTTCCCTTCACTGGCACACAGAGGAAGTGGCTCTTGTTATCAGGGCACCCGAGGACATTTGGGGTGTCTGCTGTGTATTCAAAGGAATGAAGAGCACGCGCCCTCAGGCCCTCCCTGTGCTGTTCAGAAAGGGCTTTTCAGCAGAGCGAGGTATTGCTCTCAAGACGACAGCGACAGCTTTGGAACTCCCAGGAGGCAGGAGCGCCACGGTGCCAACAAGGACACGCCTCACCGCCGCAGACAAATAATACAAATGGAGTGCGAAGGACCGGTCAGAGCCGTCTGCAAGCAGGTCAAGATAGGAATCTGCGTGCTATCGCCGGCCAGTGGCTGACGGGGTGTCGCAAAGCCAGCGTGCCAGCTGGCGGGAACCTCCGCCTGCAACGGAACAACCCCGCGCCGCCGGGCAGGCCTCAGAAGTGTTTCTGTGCTGGACGTATTCCCGCCAATGCCAGCCCGAAGCCGCCGACACAGGATGGAGACAGACACGGCCCCTGAAAGGTGGAAGAGAAGAGGGGACAGAGAGACGCAGATGCAGGCAGAAGAGGAGCTATGAGTGTCTGGGCTGGTGCCCTCGTTGCTTCAGGAGGGAAGGTGCAGGGCTGCAGAGGACGCCTGGCATTCCAGAAGACGCGAAGAGATGTGTAGAGAGTGGTCTTGTGGGCTGTGGCACTACAAGTCTTACTAATAGGGTCTCACACTCAAATCCCTGCCATTCCTCTGCCTCTCTGCCTCTCATTTCAATAAATCAGTTCCCATCTGTTCAAGCACTCTGGCCCCAAACTTGGGCGTCATCTACGATCCCTCCTCTTTCCTTACACCTGGCATGAAATCCATGTCTCTAAAATGCACATGGGCACTTTTTACCCCTGCACGCTTTACCTAATTCAAGGCAGTGTCCTCTCTCTCTCCCGGACTTCTGCACAACTCTTCAGTGTCCCCTTCTAGTGTCTCTTCTCTGCAGCGTGTAGAGGGACCCTGGTGAGGATCAAGCAGAGCCTCAGGACACAGCCTGACACCTTCAAGCATCTTCTTGCCGAACCTCAAGTCTAGCGTTGGCTCATGACCGTGGAGGCCTCTGGGATGGGGTCTTGGTTGTCACCGTACCCTGCCTTTCGTCTTGTTCCAGTTCACCCGGGTAGCCTGCTTGCTGCGTCTCCAAGACCCCACACGCTTCCTGCTCCCAGCTCTGGCCCTTCCTTCCCTGGTATCTTCACGCCGTGCTTGTTCATTTCACGTGGGGCTGAGTCCTTGCATGACAAGCGCTCTGTGAAGTGCTGTCCCCCGCAGTACTGCCTACTGAATCGCCTAGTTCCACACTCTCCAGAGTCACAGATTTCTCTCTGCAGTCCCAGTAAATTACTCTGGGCCCTTGTTTTCCGCATACGTCTCCAAGCCTCAGTGGGGAGTGGCGCACCCACTCAGTCATTCTATTACCTGTCTTATGCCATACTGGTTCAGACACTGGAGAACCCGTGTGATTCCACCCTCATTCCAGTCTCCTTGGAGTTCGAGAGGAAGCTGCAAACATCCGTCATAATTATAGGGGTAAATGTGTGACCATAAACAGTGATAAATGTTAGGAAGGAAAAGCGCAGAAGGGACAAGAAATTGCCTAACAGGAATTTCACTTATGTGAAAAGGAAGGAAGGTTTCCTGCTCGTAAAGGATGCCCACCAATTTCAACTTGCAGTCCGTGTGAAGCCATCTTCAGTTTTGGTCATATGCCACTTGGTCGAAGTCTACCCACCCAGAAGTTTCTTGATACTTTCTCTCAGTTTCGTGGGAGGGTTTTCCATCTGCTCATCATTAGCGTAGCAGAGAGAGGTTGAGATTAGGCAGCCCCACATGTCGGACTCCTGCTTCTGCCACACACAGAGCTGGGGGGCCCTGAGCAAAGCATCGGAACGCTGAGCTTCAGTCTCCTTGATTACAAAGTTGACATCCAGAATCACAGATTTATAAGTCTGATTTCTGTTTGAGGTGCTGGATCACCTCTTTTGTGAGCCTTGCGTGAGTTAAATGTCTGAATATCCGCCCCTCGGGTGTGCCCGACTGTGTCCTTCCCTTTCTCTTTCCCTAACCGCATACAATGCCCCAGATAGGGACGTACCTGTTTCATAACAAAGAAAACACAGAATTTCCCACGAGTTTCTAGAATTGCTCCTCGTAACATCCAGCATTTTCCTGATACCGACACAATGGAGAAAAGGCCTTTACCCAGTGGACAGCGCAACTTTTGGGCCCTAGGTTTTCAGTCAATAAGTACAGGTTGGAGCATTGATCGAAAGAAAGCTGATGTAGAATTTATCAAATATTTTTCTTGAAAATATAAATTGGTTCTCTTCCCTGCCCTTCTCGGTGAGACTGAGAATTCACACATCTTAATAGCATTCTCCCTGCGGGCTATGTCTCTTCGTAGGGGCTGCTGACTCTACTAGCTTTCCCGGCATCACTGAAGCAGCCAGTTATACTGTGCTTACTCCCAGTTGGGCAGGGAGTGCTTGGCCTTCACCCAACTCCACAGAGTAGGTGTTTGCATCCGTTTTGCTGTGGCCCGCAGACAGGAAGGAAGTTCCCGAGGCTGCACGGGCAGCACGGGTTGTCCAGCTATTCTGGAAACCCCACGGGTCTGGCTTCTGGGCCTACACTTGTTCTCAGCCTCTCTAGGCAGCTTAGAAAAGAGGATGGGAAGGGATATGAAGCCGTGGCTCCTGGGATCTTTCCTGGTCTTTGTGGACAGTGTCAGAAAGACCATGAACTGTAAGACGGGACACTGTTAGGTGGTTCATCTATGTCCGTCTCCATTGTGTCCTCAGGTGTAAAAAACTCAGTCCTTCCTTCTGGTCATCATTAATCCCTTCCTCTGAACTGTACCCCATCACTGTATGCCATCAAATCCCCTCTCGCCTGTATCTTCTCTCCTTCACACACTCTCTCTCTTAATTATTTTTCCTCCCCACATAAATATGCTCAGCTCTGTTCTACCTCCAAATCAAGCAAAACTGTAACAGAAACTTTCCTCAAGTCTCTGTATTTCCCTAAGTTCCATTCTACTTTCAGCTTCTGCCACTGTCAAATAAATATCAGAAATAAGGGTCTTTGTTTACTGTTTTACCTTTTTAACCTACCACTTTTTAGTTTGGACTGTGGTGGTCTTATTCTCTGTGGGCCCTGCAGAGGGCTTCCCCATTCAGGACAACTTCCTCTCTCTGTGGCCTTCTCTCCCCTGATTCTTCTTTCTACTTGGCCTTTAGGTCTTGGTTTGCCGTATTTTCTGGCCTGAGGGTCACCTTGACGCACACTAGTTTCTCTGTCAGGAGCTCTCTTCCTTGTCAACTTGAAAACACTTGTGCATCTCTCTAGCCCTGCTCAAGTGCCACCTCCCTGATAAAGTTCCCATGATCCCCACCTGCTAACCACGGTCTTCCTTCTTCCATGAGTCCCTTTCTGTCACAGTTATTCACACATAAATAACCCTTGAAGGCAGAGGCCTGGCTGTACAGGCTCTCATTTATGTACTCAGCAAACATTTCTTGGTCCAGCTATAGATCAAAGTCTTGGGGACACAGACGTGAACCCAACACATGAATCCTGTCCTCAGGGAGTTTACACTCTAGTGGTCCAGGGAGACTGACATACTAATCACTGCTTGCAGGATGAATGGCCATATTAAATTATGCTCAGACAGTCCCACAATCTCACTGTCGAAGCCCACTGGCAAGACTGTTGGACCCCAGTAATTCATCCGAGTACTTCAGCCTTCTGCCATCACAGGAAGAAGCCTACAGAACCTTCAAGAACATCAACTTAAAAGTCTCCTGGCCTCTCCAGGAACTCAGAGACTTAATAATATCACCAAATATGATGAGGAGTAGCCATCCTGCCAAGAGACCAAGTTATGAATATAGCAACATTCATTCAAAACCACTCTGCCTGAAAGAGATTGCAATTTCAGAATTTAAAGTGAAGTGAGGATAAGAGACATGGAGGATGATCGAGGGGATAAAATTGGTCATTAGCAAAAAACAGTAAATAAATGTGTAGGATACAAGTGTAAGTAATACAAGGAGGGTCTGTTTGGTTGTAGTATGGCGCACTTCAAGGCAAATCACACAGCCAAAGGAAGACTAAAACTTGACTTGGATAGAGAGACCATTGCGTGTGCACTGTGAGCTGTGAGGTGGCCTCGTGGCAGGCCTGGTGCTCTGGGCATGAGGAGTACAAGGCCTGTACTGTGCCTGCCCAACAGGCAGCTGCGGCCTCAGCAGAAACCAAGACCCGACACAAAGCCACAGAGTCTCTCCGCTGTCCCTTGTCTGTGGGATACCAGGTAAGTATTATCATGTTCATTTTACACAAGAGGACACAGAAGTGCACAGAGAATCAAGCGTTTCACAGCCACACATCCAGCAAGTGGCAGAGCTTGGCTTTAAACTTGGGTCAGCTTGACTCTTACAGCAGTTCATCTGCTGAGTCACCACGCAGTCTGAATCACTTAAGCCTCCTTTCTCAAAGGCAAACTGTTCAGGCCATCGTGAATTTCTGAAGATTAACTCATGACCAGAGTCCCTTGTTTATTTCATTGGCCTAATGTGCATCCAATTGTGTTGTAAAGAATTTGAACATGCAAAGGCTTTTGAAAATAATAACAACAAGAAGAAGTTCTCCAGCCCACACTTATACTTGGCAGCCTCACCGCTGGCTTGAGGCAGGATAGAGGGAAAGAATACATAGTCAGGATCCACTCAGCCATAGACTCTCAGACTGCAAGTTCTCACCCGAGTATCCATCAATGCACTTTTATCCCTCGCCAACGTGCGCACCCCCAAGGTTCCCAGCTCCTCCCTCCTCTCCACCCGGCCCCCGATCAGACCACAACGGAGCTAGAAAGAGCTTTCAGGTAGAGCCCTGGTCTTGTTACCTCTCTCCGTAGCAGAGGCTAGGGAGTATGTTTGAGATGGCAGCTTTTCCCAGCCCTTGGGAAATCCAAATCCAGACAGACACCCAGAAAGCAGCCAAGCATTCTTTGGCGCAGAGGGTCCCGGCAGGCAGCCCTTTAGTGTGGTAACTGCTCGTGCACCATGCCGGGCTCTGGCCGAACCAGGCTTCCTAGCTACAGCTGCACAGTGCTCGCCTCCTGTCTAGACAGACGAGCAGACAGTCTCTCTCTGGGTGTGCTCCAGGGATAAATTCCCAGGAGAGGCATGTTCAGAGTGCTTGGGGCCACTCAGAAGGGGCTCTTTCTGTACTCACTTGTGGAAAGGGGTAGAAGAAATGAACTTAAATGGAGGCTTAAACCATGTGAGTGATTCCACCAATTGTCTCAGATGTGGGGATGCTCACCTGCCTTCTCCCTGCCCTCCCTGTTCTACTTGTGCCACCCCAACTCATCCACAGAGCCAAGCTGCGGTCTTTGCAAAACAGCTCATGCTGTGTCCTCTTTTACCCCTCTCTCCGTGGCCTCCAAGTGAGGCCCACGTTGCTCAGTCATCAAGACCCTGCATGACCCAGCTCCTGGCTGCCTCCTTCTCCTTTTCACCCCACCCTCTCCTCCCCCAGTTCCATTGCTACAGCCCAGCCACTCTGCTCTTCCTCGGGCTTATGTGTGTGTTCTTTCTAGATATCACATTTATACCAAAATAATCCTTAGGCCTTCAAAATATTTATTGTCAAGAAAGAATCCAGCACCATAACATTAACTGCATTTTAAAATTAAAATTAAATGCAAGAATGCCTTTGAGCTTCCTATCTCAGGGCCTTTGCACTTGTTTTTCCTGTATTTGGACTATGCTCCCTCTGATCTCTGCAAAGATGTGCTTTTCTCTTCCATACGGTCTCAGTTACTGAGGGGTCTTCCTAATCATCTGGGCTAAACCAGCGGCCGCCCACCGGCCTCAGACACTTACACACAAAGTCTCTGCTCTATCGTTCCCTTTATCGTTGCTTTGCTTAGTATCAGAGTCCATTTATTTTTGCTTTCTACATCTATCAGTCTTCACAATTAGAATGTGAGCTCTCCAAAGCTGGGGACTCCATCTCTCTTTGTTATTTTCCCAGAAACTAGAATGGTGTTTGGGAAATAAAAAATGCTCAGTAACAAACGATCAAATAGAGATGAGGGCAGCTTGCAACACGAGTTCTGCTTTTATCCTCTAGTTACATAATACACAGGTTTTGTTGGTGTTAAAAATTCTAAGGAGGTGAGTGCTAAAAAATATGCAAACTTCTGCCACAAACTCTTGAGCTGTTCTTGCTCCAGGTGACATCAGCTCACTGGAATGTTTGGGATCCAGGGAGCACATCTATCCCTGTGCGGATCAGTAAAAATCTCCCAGTCAATCTTGGCTTTTCGATTCTCTTTTCCTGAAAGTTCCTTTATTTTACCAGCCAGCTGCCCCAGCCTTCCTGTAAAACACTTTAGAGCATGGTTATGATGTATTTAGTGAACTGTCAAAATGTAAATCGATGTTGTCATAGATTTTCAGCCATCAGTCCCCATGAAGCAGTAAAATCCATGTTCGTGGCTTAGCTGTCAGAAATGCCAGCTAATACTCTGTTGTGTGCCTTGTAAACCTTAAAAAGCCTTTCACCAGCTCTAAATATGACCTTACGATCTTTTAAGATGCCTAAAGACTCTCCAAAGAAATCATAAACGTGGCAAGCTTCCATTCCATGTGCTAGGATACTCAGAGCACTTTCCCCCAGCTCCGGTCGGTAGAAGGATCCTAGAGCTATGATTACATTATACTTTTATCATGCCACTTAATTCATGGCATTAAAATCTGATTTCGCGTCTAACTCCCATCAGGTAGGAAACTAAAGTTTAGGGGATTGATTTCTGTTGCCCTAGAAATGAACAAATTGCCTAAAAACATATGAGTTACTCAAATTACACTTGATTTGACCTGGTTTAGAAGACAGAGCATTGATTTCTGCATCCCACTCTATTGCTGATTAGCTGTGAAACATTGGGCAACTCTGTTTAGCTTTGGTAGGCCTCACTGTTCTTGCAAAAGAAGGGGTTGGATTTTATGGTCTCTAAGGCCTCTTCCAATTCTAACATTCCACAGCTCTACTAACACAGTGCTGTTAAGTAAAAAGGAGGCTTATTGGGAAATACCGGAGCCAAATTCCATTTCCCTTTGCCTGGCCTGACTGTGTCCTCCACAAAGATGAATTATCCAAATGATTTCCAAGCAATCCAACTGGCTGTCCCATCATGATTGAGATTCCTCATCAGATCTTCAGTGTTTGTTCCAATCCAGAGAACATGGTGGACAGATACACACCAGCATCACACAGGTTACCGCATCACATTCTACTTTCTCACAGCCTGTGGACGGGTCATTTAGCAAGTAATTACTTAACGGTTTAATTTAAAAATGGTTTAGTTATAAAAGTGGTTTAGTTCATCAGCGGACTGTTCCCTGCCTCCTGTGTGCCAGGTACTGATTAGATTATACAGACAGAGATACATGAGAAGAATCGAAATCCGTTTTGACTCCAGAATGCTACCTGTAAGGTTGATACTTACTCAAAGCTAAGTTGAATTTTTTTTTCTTTTACTCCGGATAAAGGTAACTAGACACAGAGATCCAAGGCCATCTCAATCTACAGTGTACTACTATAATGCCCGAGTCCTGGTGATTTATGATGAACAGAAATTGACTGTTTGGTTCTAGAGGCTGGGAAGTCAAAGGTCAAGGTACCAGCACCTGGTGAGGGTCTTCTTGCTGGGTTATCCATGCCAGAAGGCAGAAAGAGGGAACGAGAGAGAGATGGAGAAAAAGAGAGAAAGAGATGGAGGAGAAAGGGAGGCAGGAGGAGAGGATGGAAGGGAAGGAGGAAGAAAAGAGGGAAGGGAGGGGGAGAGAGAGGAAGGAAAGGTAGGTACAAGGGAGCCCAATACATGCTTTCTGGGGGATACATTCCAACCACAGTGACGCCAAATCAGTCAGGCCTTAAAACAAGTGAAATATAAGAAGGACATGTGCTCTGGACTCCAGATGCTCACATGCATAAATTGTTAGCACAGAGCCTAGAATTCAGTAAATGTTATTTTCCTTTTGCACCTCATTCAGTTTGATACCAGAAGTCATTTTACATTTCTCTGTCAATCACTCCTAAGTTGTAGAGTCTGCCTTACTAATATTGCTAGGATTTAGATACTTCTCTTATTTCAACCTAAAATACTCTCTGAATGCTTATCGTGTCTCCCTTTGCATTAAACTTATCTTTCCTGGCTCTATCCATTCATACTCCACACTGATGCTAGAGCAAATTTTCTAAAGTTTCGTTTTGATTGTATCTATTTCCGCTGCTTAAACCAGAAATGGTAGGAAAAGGCGGCTTCTAGAACCATTTATAAACGTAGCAGCCAGCAACTGGTGATTAAATGCATCTAAGATGGGGTAGTAAAAGTTATGACAAAGGGATTCAGGGTGCTTTAGATGACATAGTTGCTGGGGCTATAGACCAGAAGATAAAAAGTGCAGGAAGAGTAGGTTCCATGGGAAGATGATACGGTGACTGCCAGGGCTCATGTTCAGGGTCTCCTCGCGCTCCTCCAGTTGCTAGGAAGGTGGCTGCTGGTGGCTCATAACAGACTCCCCGGAAGGGGCCATCAACAGGTGCACTAGCGCCTCTCCTTCAACTCACCCCTACGCCTGCAGTAAGGAAATGCCAAACTAGACTTGTGGATGGTCCACTGAGCACATTCAGCCAGAATTGATTGCTGCCGCGTTGTGATTCCGCTCCAAAGTGACCCTGAAGGACTGTGGCGAGAGGAAATCTCCAGGGGTAGAACTTCCAATTGTGCGTCTCATCACCCACTTTGTGTGGGAAGAGAAGTGGCCGGACAAAAAGGTTATGTATGAATTCATAAGCCACAGTGAATGGCTTGGCTGGATGGTCCAAGGCCCAGAGGGAGAAAATGTGGAAGATGAAGAACGAGGACGTGAGGTGTGAGGGTTGGTGTACAGACTGATCCATGAGAGTGAGCGTGAAAAGTGAACAGTCACAATTATGTGCTCACATGAGGACAGCCAAGGGACTCAGCCAGTTAGCATCAGTTATTAGCACGACAGGCACATGTCACGGTGGCTGGTTTGGAAGCCATGCACAGGCTAACAGGTCGGGGTCAGCTGCCACCACTGCCAAATGCCCAACCTGCCAGTGACAGAGACTCAACACTAACATCCAAACATAACCCAATCAATCCCCCGAGGAGCACAACCAGCCGCCCGGTGGGCGGTGAACTCCACGGGATTCCTTTTACCCTAGAAAGGGAGCCATTTCCACCAGGACTGACACCCATTCCACATTGAGACACACGCTCACCTTTCCTTCCCACAGAGCCTCAGACAGTGTGACTACCAGAGAGCTTAAAGAGCATTCGATTCACTGCTATGGCCTTTCCACAGTGCCAAGTCTTCCTTCTTCCCCGTCCTACTTGTGTCGCTCCCACTCGTGAGGCCTATTGCCAAGAACTCTTCCCAGTAAACTTCCTGCATGTCAGTCTCCAATGAAGAGTCTGTTTTCTAGAAAAAACAGCTTCAGGCAGATGATGAATTTGGGATAGTTAGAGAAGATTGTAAGAGGTATCTCGGATGGGAGTTTGCATGTTGCTTATTTAAACTCCAAGAATTAGACATTTGGCGAGAGTGTGCAGAGCAGCAGTCGTAGTGGACTGAGAATGAAAGTCTTTGCAAGAAAAGAGCTAAGAGACGAGGCAAGATGGAGATCACTGATGACCTTATCAAGAGTTATTGCAGGAAAATTCTGGGGCTGGAAACCAAAGTGTAGTGAGTCGAGGGATGGATGGGAAGAGAGTAAAGACCAGTGGTCAGAGACTCGACACAGGGTGTGGGCGGGTGGACGAACAGGTAAACGAAGACCCATCATTCAGTGATATGTGTGCAGGCTTACACGTGCCAGGCACTATAATCGACATGGGCGTTTTCAGTAGTGGTGTGTGAAGAGACAGAAAAGCAAAGCAATAAAAATCCGATTTCAGAATTCCTTAAAAGTTAAGACAATAAGAGAAAAAAATGGAGCGAAGAATAAGAAGCAAAGTGAGTTGGACATCAGGAAAGACTTCTCGAAGGAGATGATATTTAATCTCTAAATAACAAAAAAGCCAATAGTTCCAATCCTTTGGGAAAGAATATTCTAGGCCAAAAGAAATTAGTAAAAGCATAGGCTCTACAGGAAGAGTGAGCTTAACATACAGTAGCTGGATGACACAGAGGACAGTGTGGCTGGGACAGCTGGCAGAGAAGGGTGTGGGAGAGTTGATGGGAGCCAGCTCGGCTCGAGCAAGTTGGTCATAGTAAAGATTATGGTAAAGTGCACCTTGGAAGCCGCGTGTGCCAAGCCATAAGTCAAGCATGCGAACAAGTCTTGCTGGAGACGCCAGAAGGTGGTTGTGACCATGGTGGCAAAGAGAGTACTCAGAAACCAAAGGAGAACACTTGCCGGTCAACATCAGATCCTTATCGCCGCTTAAACCCACATTTACAGCGGCTCAGTTCACAACAGCTAAGCTCGGAGACAGCCTAGATGCCCAGCAACAGATGAGTGCACAAGGATAATGTGCCGAATATACACAGTGTCGTTGTGTGCAGCCATAAAGAAAATGAATCCATGTCATTCGCAGGAAAATGGTGGAACTTGAACCCATAATGTTAAGAGAAGTAAGTCACGGAATGTGTTATAGGTTTCTTTCACATGAGAAACTGAAAATATAAATAAATTAAGGAGTAAAATGAAGGAGAGACGGTAGGAAATGGGTAGGCAGACATTTCGGAGATGGGGAAAGGGGCAATGTGGGGGGAGGAGATTGAAAATGACCAAGAAGTGATACACATATGTACCAATCCCCCAAAACTCATGGAAATATTATGTATGGCAAACATGTACCAATAAAAAAGAGCAAAGAAAAAATGCGTGTAAACACAACCAATGTCCTAATTTCAAGAAAATTAGAAATCTGAATTCTTAAGTCTTCCAAATTCTAAATAATGTTATTCAAACCAAAGCTTCTTTTTAAAATAATGAGGCCCAATATAGTACTGGTCAAACAAACAGGAGGGGAGGCTTAGCCCACAGGTTTCCAGTTTGCAAATCCTGATTCTCAATACTGCTGTCCCGGAGTTGCGTAAGAAACAGAACAGGAAGAGCTAAAAGAACGACATGGGGCTGTATTAGTCAGGGTTCTCCAGAGACACAGAGCTGTGGGAGGCAGGGGGATTAGGGGCTGAAGAGTCCAGCCTGCAGGGCAGGCCAGAGGGCTAGAAACTCAAGCAAGAGTTGAGACCCCTGCAGGGCAGCAAAATGGAAAGTGGGGAGGGCTTCTGTTTGGTCCGGTTTGGAAGCCTACTCATTCTTTTTTGGAAAGACTCAGTTTTAAGGCCTTTGTCTAGCCGGGCGAGGCTCAGCCGCCTGGTGGAGAGTAATCTCTTTTACTTAAAGTCAACTAATTAAAATGTTAATCATATTTTTAAAATACTTTCAAAACAATTTCTACACTGGTGGAATTGTTTTGCTTTGTTTTGTTTTTTTGACCCTGAAGTTTGAATCCAGGCCCTTCACACTTAGCTACATTCCCAGCACTGTTTTACTTTTTATTTTGAGACGGTCTCACTAAGTTGCACAGGCTGAGCTCAGACTTGGAGTCCTCCTGCCTCCGCCTCCCAGAGTGCTGGGATTACGGGTGTGCGCCGCCATCCCCAGCTAGACAGTATTTGACCAAACAACCGAGCGCTGTAGCTTAGCCAATTTAATACATAAAATTAACCACCACGGGCAACCGAGGCTTTAACCTAGAAAGAGACAAAGTTAGAGCATGTTTATACTCGAAGGAGAAGCCAGTAAGCGAGGAAGACAAGAAGAAAGAAAAGATATGTAGTTGGAATGAGAATTTAAAAGGAGCAGGAAGAAACAGGGCCCTGGGATGGAGTGGAAGCGTTGGTACTGAAAAGAAGAAGAAAATCCCTCACTTTCTACACAGAACAGGGATAGACAAACTGTCTCCTGAAGACTGGATCATGCTACTTACTGTGCTTGCACAGACCCCAGAACTAAGAATAGTTGTTACGTTTTGGTTGGAAAGTAGTGAAAAAGAATAAGGTTTTGCTACACATGGTGTGGTGAATTTACTGTGGTCAACTTGAGCCCGAACGCCCAGCTGGACTGAGTTGGTGTGATTCTGGGCGTAGAGGATCCACCTGAGGACTGTGGCTGAGGCAACATAAAGCAGAATGGGAGCAGAAGATCATTAGCGGGCGGTTTCTCAGGAGAAGCTCTGCTGTGGCTGGTTCTCCTGAAGGGAACTCGGCTGTTCTCGTCGAGGAAGGAGCTCGGGGCCTTGCTGTCGTTGAGGAGGGAGCTCGGGGCCTTGCTGTCATCGAGGAAGGAACTCGGGGCCTTGCTGTCGTCGAGGATGGCTGCTGTTGCTGCGGGGGAGCTCTGGTCATCTCTGCTGTGAGCATCATATCCTGGTTCCAGGGAAGATCTCTTTTCAGCCATCACGTGCAGACACGGATGTACATGGGACAGTGCTGTGGGCTCCCAGCCCTTGATGGATCTTTTGGGTCTCCAGTGCCTAGACAGACATTCGGCACTTCCTGAATTGGCTTGTGGGTGACTATTGTAACCTATAAATGTCCTGTATTAAATCTGCTCTCTTACAAACCTTTAACTCTAGAAAAGCTAAGACACATGTGTTGCATAACATTTAAATGTCAACATCCATAAAGTTTTATTGATACTTAGCCCATGTTCATTCATTTGCATATCATGAACGGCTGCTCTCAAAATATGGCGGCAGAGTTGAATATAAGGCATGGAAGACATACTGTCTGGTTCACTATTGAAACACTTTGACAGCCATATAGGGTGAGGTCACAGACATTGGGATAGTATGTAAAGGACACATCAAATGCCAGCATCTGCATCTAACCAGAGTGATGCAAGTGGTCTGCTGAGAACCCCACAGAGTTTGGACAGGGGTCTTCCATGGGGTCATCAGGCAGCAGCAAGTCCCTGTTAGACAACAGCACTGTGGCAGAAGAGGCCTCACATGCAGGAAGAGGTGCAACATGGGCAATGTGGGTCTGTGAAGGACTTGTATGTTTTGCTCACAAGGAAACTTGAAGAATGAGAAAGAGAGAATCAAACTCTCTTCAGTTGTTTGTACATCATACCCCGAAAAGCCAAAACAAACAACAAACAACAAACAAAAAAACCCGAAACAGCTATGGTCTAACCTCTTGATGAACATCATGAAAGTGTTTTCTAGGGTGTTGCCTGAAGACCACAGGCAGGAGAGTCGCTCGAAGATGCTTCCAGGTTTACTGAATTAGAGCTTCCACGCTGGGAACAGGAATGTTCATTGTTAACATGTGCCTCGGGTGATCTTGGAGTACCTTAAAGTTCCAGGTTTATCTGGAGGCTGATAAAACAAAAAGACAAACAACAATAACTATTCAATCTTGAAAAACAAGCTCTAATCCAACCAAATCCTTTCGAAAATGTAACACAATTTGAAAGATAACCTCATGTCTAGGAAGTCCACAGGATGGGGGAACACAGTAGTCTATTGCACTATTTAAAAGACCTTCTCTATATTTGGACAATCACCATGTAGTCTGCTAGGGGTGGAAATTAGTATAGGTTGATGAGATTTTCTGATCTACTACAACTGGTTAAAATGATCAAAATGATCAAATCTAGTTGGTATGTAGAAACCAGTAGACAAGAACATGGAGTTATTTTATTCCTTCATTGAGAATCCAGCTAGATTTTTTAAATCTGAGATGGGTCTGTTAGGTCACCAGGGCTCTTCCTCACGCACGGATTACTGCTGCTGTAAAAGAGCTTGTGGACGTGTGTCCTTTCTCTTCTGCTCTTCTGCTATGTAAGGACAGTTTGTCCTTGCCACCGTTCACCACGTGAGGGTGAACAAGTGGGTCCTCACTAGATGCTGGTGCCTCAATCTTGGACCTCCTGGCCCCAGAACTGTGAGCAATAAATTTCTGCTCTTTATAAATTACCAGTCTTAGATATTCTGTTATGGCAGCCCGAACACACTCAGCTCTCCAAAAGGTTTCATGCTGCATGACAGCTCAAGCTTCACACATGACAGAAATGACTGCAATTATTGCATAACTACCATAATTCTTTGGTGACAGCTAGTAAAATGGGGAGGAAAGGAATCAAATAGTTATTTCTGCATCTGAGCGAATTGTTACTGTGGTTGCTAAGAAAATTACAAGGTATTGCTCCATTAACTTGGTTAGAATAAAAGGGGAATTTTACGCTAGAATAAAATCCTAGTGTATATCCTTTGCTCAAAGTGTATGAAGTGTGCGTGGTTAGCGCTTTGAACTCTGTGGAAGGAAAGCACAATGTCAAACCAATACTTTAATCTTCAACTTCACTGCAATTAGCATGTTCTACTCGGTGAAGAGTTGTTTTGCTCTATTAGACAAACAGTTGTTTTTAGTGAATGACACAGATTAGAAATGGTGAAAGCCAGAGGAGTGGCAAGGATGGGGAGAAGAGTCTAGGACTAATAGATGGAAGGGAACTAAAACTGACTTTCCAAATTTGATAACACAGTTTAACAGGCCTTCTTAATTGCACAACACTGGATAGAATTTGCCCTGAGCTGGAGAACAGTTCTCAGAAAATCCCAGGACAAAAGGCAATAGTCAGAGGTAAAGCAAAGGCATGTGCTATGTGCTGACTGCAAAGAATAGTTACAGATGGCTTGCTGGTTTCCTTGGTTTGGCTATATTTACCTTGGTTGTACTGAATAGCAATTCTTGAAAAAAGGGGGGGAAGATAATGACCTTCTAGTGGATGGCCAGAAGATTAACACATGATAATAACAGTTACCCTGTATAACAGGTTTGCTACATGCCAGACATTGTGCTAAAAATTTTACATACATTTTTAAATTTATTTCTGGCACCACTCTGTGAGAATAGCACTGTTATTATACCAAGTGTTTTCAGGTGAGTGATCAGAGGCATAACCCGGTCCATGTTTATACTGGCTAGTAATAATTGAACTAGACTTGGAATTCAGTTCTCATTCTAGAGTTTCTTCAAATCGCTAGGCTAAGTGATTATTGGGATATCTTGAAAATTCTCTGGAATCCTCAACAGAGTTAATATGCACCTTTGAACCCTTAAATTCTCTCCTCCAATCCTCACTCAATATAGACAGGAAAGTTTCATGTTTCTGGTATTCTATTAGCCAAAATGATACTATTTGGTACCTCTGTGAATCTATAGAGGGTCTTTACAGTTTAGTATTGAGAATCTGTCAAGCTTACTGGGAAATATACAGGTCCACTCGTTCTGCCTTTAAGAAGAATCTTACAAATATATTATGAAGAATAATAACACAAATGGGGAACTATACAGAAGAATTGTATGATCAAGAACTAAATTAAGTCATGGATGGCTTGAGTAGTTCAGGTATAGACACACCATTCTGTTTCAAACATATAGACATGCAAAACAAGAGAAGAAAATCAGAAAGGTGTTGCTGAACTGTACTAAAAGAAAACAAACTGCCAAGCATGGTGGCATACACCTGTAATCCCAGCATTCTGGGGGGCTGAGGCAAGAGACAGCAATTTCAAGCTCGATTAAGTGACTTAGCAAGAACCTGCCTCAAAAGGGGTAAAAGTAGCTGAATGCAAAGGTCCTCAGTTCAATCCTCAATACTAAGAGAAAAAAAAATGAGGAGGAGGAGGAAGCAAAAGAGGAGGAAAAGGAGGAGAAAAAGGAAGAAGAGCAGTAGGCAAACATTTCAGTGAACTTGGAAGGAACAGTTACACAATTAACATCCTGAACTCTGGGGGCAGAAACTAGTAAGAGTGGCCAGTAGTTTGGCTCCTATGGCCTAAGAGGAGGAAAGGGTCCTTGGGATATGAGGGGCTAGAATTAGTCTTCCATTCACTAAAAATTGTCTTCAAAAATTACTGACAACTTCTGCCTGCTGGTATAGGACATTGAGGGCCAAAGGAAATGGAGGACATAGATATAGTTTCACTACCAGAGAAGGCCATGCGAACATGGTGATTAGATGGACAAATGAAGAACCCAGGAACCATACTGCTTAAAACCCCTGCACCATTATTGGCAGACCTATTCACATTCAGACCCAGGGGACAGATTGAGACCATTGATAAGGAGAGGTGCTAATTGATAAGGAGAGGAAAACATAGAACACTCCCTCAAAGTCAATATTTCAAACCCACTTAAAGAACTCTAAAGATGTATTAAGAGCATTGTGGAAAATACTGTGGATTGACTGACTTAATATCCATCCCCAACTTCTGTTGATCTGCCCTTCCACTACCACAGAAGCTATAACAAGAAATGCAGTGTTACCTTAGTTCATGAACTTGATTCTTTCCACAATTCTGGTCACAAACTGAGTTGGACAAGAATCGAAGCAAATTCAATGTTGGCCTTATAGGGAAATTTGATTCAGTTTGTGACCAGAATTGAGCTCCTGAACCGAGGTACAGTTGTACTCACTATCCCAGCTTCCCTTGCAGCTATAGAAGGCCATGTGATATGGTCTTGGCAGTCAAGTTTCTGTGGAAGATTTTTTTTTCCTGAAATAATAAAAAAGATAAAGTTTCACTAGAGAAAGCCCTTTTCCTTTCTGGGACACATGCACAATGCCCAGAGGCACATCCATCTCATGAAACTGAGAGAAGAAACTGGGGAGCAGAAAGACATAAGGGGTCTGGGCCACTGGAGACATGCTTAAACACCCGCAACAGCCCTATGGGGTTCCTTGGAAATCTCTCGTGTGAAGGAAAAACCACACTTAGGGGGTTTTAAAATTATTGAGGGGTATTTTCACTGGGCCTAATCAATGCGAAAATAGAATTAACTATTTAAACAATAAATTGGCTCAAGATAAAATACTTTTACAAATAAAGCAACAAAGGCTTTAAAAGAGTTATTTTTATAAAGTGTAAGGAGATAAATGAAAAATTAGCATCTACAGAAACAAATTATTGCACAAAATGAAAACAAATGAAATGGCAGCTGGATGGAACAGTAAAAAAATAAAATGTAAAACAATGATCAAATCAAAATTTCAAAAATTATGGGAGTGAAAAATTCAGTAAGTGGAGAAAAATTACACTGAGCACAGTTAAAAAGAAGAATCAGTGAATAAGAAGGTAGCACAAAGAATTTTCACACAGTGCAGCACAGAAAACAAGGAGAGTTGGGCTTTCCTGTTTTGTGTTGTTTTAAATGAAAGAGTACCTAAGAGGCAGGGGCTGGGCAGAGACGGAGAAGCCCCATCAAAATTCCAAAAGGAATTTTTGAATAAGAATATGGAACAATAGCAGAAAAGCAACACAATATTTTAAAGTTAAGAATTGAAAATTTTCCAGAATTGAAAAAGGAATGGAATTCTACCTCAAAAGTGTACATGAAAGGGATATTAAGTATTTTTTAGAAACGTCAAAGAGATTAAAGGATGGAAAATAGAAGATTAGACAAAACTATGTTTAAAAAGAATAATGAAATTTGAAAAGCAACCATATAGAAATATTTTTGCCTTTGAAATAGACCTGATGTTTAGAGCACTTATAGGTTCACAGCAACAGTGAACAGAAGGTAAATCCCTCCTACTCTCAACACCTGGTAGGACTTCTGGGAAGATGGCAGAGCAGTGAGCAGCAGAGAAACAGCCTCTCCGAGATTTGTTGTCCAGACACTGGAATATAGCAATCTAGAGAAGAGAAGAAGGAGGGAAGTGGGTTCCCAGGACCCAGCAGGGATCTGAAGTGAGAGTTGAAGCCCATGGGGACAGCAAAAAGAGAGACCTCAGCATAGAAGGAGGTGACAGACAGATAGCACTTTCTCCCAGAGCCCCAGATCACAGCGTGGGTGACATGCGGCTTGAGCCTGCAGACACATGGTGACTACTGCTGACCCCAGAGGCCTCCATGGAAAGACACACCAGTGGAACCAAGTGGTGGACACAGTAGACTGCAGTGGCTGGTAAGTTTTTCGGGTTCAGATGTCCCCTGGGAGAGGGTGATCGGCCAGTCGCCATCTTGGAAAGGGGCCTAGATCAAAACTCAGAAAAGCTGCCAGTGGCTTTTGGTGCTGGGGCAAGGCAGGACAGAGTTCAAATTCAAGTTGGCAGGAGGGCAAGGAGCCAAGTTCAAACTGGCAGAGAACTGAGTCCAAGCTGGTGTGAGACACACAGTGTGTCTACGGCTGAACAAATCGGGTTCCAACCCCACAGCCAGAGACCAGGCTGAACGTTAGTGAAATTGGTGGTGAACCCTTCTACTGAACCCAGCTGGGAACACACACTACCCTGCCATAAGTCTACATCAGGGATCAATTGACAAGGACCTGGGCCTGCCTACTCTCTCTACCACTGATAGCAGAGACACACCTGGAAGCAGACATTTTTCCCCCCTGTTGTTATTGTTGATTTTTTCTTTTTTTTCTCTCTACTCTCTTTTTTTTCTGTTTTTTTATGAAAGTGAAATTTGTTCCTGGTTTTTTGTTGTTATTGTTTTGTTCTGTCCTTGTTTTTATTTCTTTCTTCTCCTTCCCTCCTGTTTTCTTTGCTAGTTTCCCAAAGTTTGCATAATCTTCCCCGTCCTCCAGCCTTGCTTCTTAGCTCTTCCTCTTCTTCTGTTTCTGTATTTTTTCCTCCTAATACCTTTTGAATTTTCTCCACTGAGGATAAAACCACCAATATTGAGGGCATACTTATTGTATACAAGATTCTGGTGTAATTATTGTTATATAGCCACAACTCTAGTTCATATGGTTAAATGTGGCAAATTAATAGTTACCACAGTTTGTCATTTTCTAGGCTGTGTTTGATGCTATTGTTATTACTGATTGTGCTACTTTAGCCAAGGTGACAGAATTATTCTAATCAATTGTTCTTCTATGTATGCCAAGACTGAGATTGCCTGAGGGTCATAATCAACACCTGGTGGCAGAGTGGGACATTTATTAAACCCTGCATGGACACATCATCATTCCAAGCCCCTACCTGACACTAGGGTTTGTTTTCAGTGTTTTACATTCTATGAATTTTGATAAATGTATAATAACATGTCCACCATTTTATTATCATAAAAGGTAGTATGACTGGAAGCGAGAACTGAAGCCCACAGGGAGAGCAAAGAGAGGACCCTTAGCACAGAGGAAGGAGGTGGCAGACGGCCCTCCCCCCGCCCCCCAGGCCAGGCTCGCAGCCAGGAGAGGCGGCTCAGGCCTGCAGGCACACTGTGACTACTGGCCACCCGGAGGCCTCTGTGCAGAGACACACCAGTGGAAGGGAGTGGCGGGCGCAGCAGACTGCAGCAGCCTGCAGCAGCTGGCCTGCAGAGTGAGGCTCCTCTGAAACTGTCTACTACCCGAAAGACATTGTACCAGAACAATGAAGCCGGCAGGACTGTTTGCTCAATTTCAGAACATGCTTGCCAGGAATCAACTGAGTGCACTGAAATCCCAAGCAGTAAATTTCCGGGTTTCCCTCACTTTTGCCTGACCTGACTATGAATAGCACATTCTCATCACTCACTCAAGTTTGGTAATTTGCTACAATGGTTCATAGAACTCAGAGAATCATTTGACTTACTCAAGTTTGTTATGAAAAATATGGAAACAGATGAAGATCCAGATGACGAGGTACAGGGGACATAGTCTGGAAGGGTCCCATGGTCAAAAGCCTCTGACCCTGTGAAATAAGATGCTACTCTTCCGGCACATGGAAGCTTCATTATCCAAACAAGAGAGATCATTAACTCAGTCTCTAAATCCTCTGCCTTTCATACAGGATAGAGAATGCAGCTGAAAGTTCTATGTCACTAGTCATGGCTTGGTCTTTCTGATGACCAGCCTCCATCAGGAGGCTGTCTAGGGGCGCATCAAGAATCACCTTCTCTGAACAAAAGACATTGATATCACCCAGAAAATGCCTAGAGATTTAGGGGCTCTGTATCAGGAACCAAATAAAAGAGCATAAAATTTAAAGCAAAGTTGCTCTCAGCATGTGTACCGATAGAAAATTATATGGGTTTTAGGAACTGTTTTCTAAGAACTTGGGATTAATACCAAACATACGTTTCTGATAACATCACAACTTTCAATGTCAAACAATCTGTATTTTCCATAATTATGTTTATTTTTACATGTAAACAAACCTGTGACCCTATACATGTACTGTTCATGGTAGACAGTGGCTGAGAATGTTTCTTTGATTCTTCTAAAGAGAATCTAAATCAACTTTGAAAAACATTAAGCCCTTTGAAATAGACTGTGGGAAGCAGAATAACAGACTTTTCACAACATCCACACTTGTAAATATGGTACCTTCATTGCAAAAATGGACCTCAGAGATAGGTATAGACTCTCATAAGGACGTTACTCTGAATATCCAGGTGGGTCCAAACTAATCACATGAATCCTTAAAAGCAGAAGAGTTTTCCTTGGTTAGGGAGAAAGATGTGAAGAGAGAAGAGGGATCAGAAAGGTACGGTGTTAACTGATTTTCAAGATGAAAGAAGGGGCCATAAACCAAGGAATTGTGGGTCACTGCTAAGCAACAGATTCTCACTCAAAGCCCTGCTGATACCTTGCAGTTAGTCCTGAGAGACTCCCATAGAACTTCCAGTCTACATTAGTGTAAGTTAATATACTAATGGTGTATAGGCAGATAGGTAAGTTTACGGTAATTTATTAGGGCAGCATTTGGAAATTAGTACAAGAATTTTTAAAAAGCATTGCCTTTCTATTTCCATCCCTAGTTTTGACTAGCTTTCCTGTGAAAAGAGCTGCATTTAATCAAGTTGTGCTATATCTGTCCATGTTATAGAACATATAGTGGTGCTATATCTCCTTGCTGAGGCAAAATACCTGACACCCAAAGTTAAAGGAGGAAAGATTTATTGTAGCTCACAGTTTGTAGAGGTTTCAGTTAGTAGTTGGCTGGCTCTAAGGTAAGGTGGCATGGCAGAGGAGAAACAGTTCATGGCAGGCTGAAGGCAGAAGGCAGCAAGCTGCAAAGTAGTGAAGCAGCAGTAGCAGTAGCCTGTATCTTCTTTTTATCTTTTCCAGACTACCTGCCTTTTAGCTGATGCCACCCACAGCCAGGGTGGGCCTTCCCATTATCCACACCCAGAACTATGCCTAAGAAATCAGTGGACTAACCTAGTAATCACACATGCCTGATCCTAGCATCACACATTCCAGATCCAGCCACTTCTGAAAAGCACCACCAATAATCACGTGAGGCTTTGGGGGAATATCTACACACAAGCCATAACAGTTTACAAGATTATAAATAAAATATTATCAACATTTAATCAATCTTTCAAACCTTAAGAAGACATAAGCACCTTTCTTTTTATCAATAGCAAATGTATTTTCTTTAATGACATCTTTGTGGGCTTTTTTCCTTTAAATGAATACTACTATAATATCAGCAACAGATTCACTAATAATTTATTTTCCTAGTAGTTGTAAAACTGTACTTTTCATCCTTTGTGATTGCTGAAACTAAGCTTTACTTCAAACATGTCAAGACAACTTTCTGTTTCCAAATGAATATTGTTAGATTTTTGACTTAGGTCTTTCCAGCTAATTCTGAAAATATATTCTCTTTAAAAATGATCTACTATCTTATTTCTGAAGTGATCATATAGGTAAATAAAAAAGCCACACTTTGTCTTTCAAATATACTTCAAAGATACAGTTTGTTAGCACTTATGCAAAGGGGAAGAATGGATGTATGCCAAAAATTTGTAACTGAGTTATTATCAGATAAGTGTATTGTAAAACTACATTATCACAGCTTTGAAAGCTCCATTATGACAAACAAACAACTAAAAGTCATCATGAGCTATTAAATAGATGCACACACGTACACGTGCATGCACACACACACAACACACACACAAACACACACAAAGTTTTGGGGGAAATGCTTCAGTCCCTTCTGTAAGCTAAGCATTGTAATGGTGACAAGACTGTTTCATGTGTTAAATGACTGCCATGTGTAATTAGCATATTATGAGCAACAACATAGGTGTTAACATCAGGTAAATGTTACATCAAGGAGGAGACTATTCACTGAATAAAAACAGCATATTTTATAATTTTTTCTTAATATATTAGCTTAATTTTTGCTTCAACTTTTCCCAGAATATGTGTTTTGTATCTAGAAAATGATGCAGGCTTTTAATTTTAGTAACATGCTACCATGTTGTCTGATTGAGATTATGTTTCTGTTATTATGCTGCAACACTTAAAGTAATGCATAAAAGAACCAACTTGCTTCCAAAATCTACTGCCTCCTTATTTAGATTCCTGATATAATTCTCTGTTGCTCAAATGCAAAACACATTATGCTGTCTTAGGAATTTTTTCTTTGTTAATAAGTTTAATCAAACATAGCATTTGAGAACTATAAATTGTGTTGAATATCTTAATGGCTAAAGGCAGAGAAATTAAAGATTGCTATTTACATTATTTTAGCTTTTGAGAAATTTCTTACAATTAACATTGTTTTCTATCTGATAGGGACAATGCTTCTATATTTTCATTCTTGGTTTTCTCAGTTGAAAGCACTATTGTTTTAAAAGTAATGATACCATTACTAGTATTTTTTAATGCTAACAGTCCCAGCTCATATTTACATGCTATTTTTTGTGGCCCAGAAACTGGTCTAAGCACCTTATACATATAAGGTCTCCCTTCTTAAGAGTCATTTGAGAGTATCACTGTTATATCCTCTTCATAGGTGCTACCTCGGTACAGAAAACCAAAACATTTGCATAGTAACTGGCTTACAGAGTTGAATTTGAACCCTAATAACTATACTGTATGGTCTCAGCCCCCAAAATAAACCTGTTAAAGATAATACAGATGATTTTTTTATATGAACAAGAGAAGTAGAATACTAGTAATTGTTTAAATGTTTATATTTTTGCTTACGTTGAAATTGTCCATAATAATAAAAACATTTTATGGGAAAAAAAAAGTACTATGACTGCCCCAAAAGTTCTTTGTGGTTTTCTTATTAATCCCTTCTTCCCTGCCAATCTCCCTTTACTGTCTCCATAATTTTGTCTTTTCCAGAAAATTGTATAGTTGAAATCATATGGTATTTGGTATTTTCAGGATGACTTCTTTCACTTCACAATGTGCACTGAAGATTCCTTTGTGTCTTTTTGTGGCTTGGCAACTCTTCTGCTTTCAGTGCTGAGTAATACTCCATTGTTGGGATGCTCCACCTCTTCCAGATCATCTTGGTTGCTTCCAAGTTTGAGCAATTTTGAATAAAGCTGTTAGAAAATCTGTGTGAAGAGTTTTTGTGTGGATGTAAGTTTTTCACTGTATTTGAGTAAATAAAAAGCATAATCATTATGGATTATATGGTAAAATCATGTTTAGTTTTGTAATAAGAAAAAAAAAAAACTACTAGTAGTGTCTTCCCAAGTAACTATACTAGTGTGCGTTCCCTGCAGCAACTGTGCTGTCCACAGTGTCCTCAGCATTGTGCAGTCCAGGTTGTGTGTTCTCAATCTTGGTCATTTTCACAAGCACGTAGACATGGCTCATTACTGATGTGATTTGCTTTCCTTTAATGACATATAATGGTAAACAAATTACTTGGTGAAATATTTTCAGATCTTTTGTCCACTTTAAAATTGGGCTTGTAGTATTCTTACTGTTTAGCTTTAAGAGTTCTTTGTATATTTTGGATAACTATCCCTCATCTGATAAGACCGTTGCTGACATTTCTTTCCACCCTGTGGCTTGTCTTCTTACTCTCTTGAAAGACAGAAATTGTTTAAATGGAAAATGTCATTGAAATTCAAAGCACACACACAGATGCATAGATTCTTAACCCATATTAGTGCCACTGTAGACAGAGCTGAAAACTGTGCTAGCAGATTGAAAGACGGGTCTGATCAAATCTCCTCGAGTTAGGCAACATGCGAGTGCTATTAGAATGTGATGAAGGGTGAGGGGCTCCAGAAAATGCTTAACAAGAGCTCGGTAAGGACAGAACTGGGGAAATGGGCAGGAGTGACCACCAAAATAATAATGGCTAAGAGTTTGTAGAATGGACATGAAATAAAATACCCAACTTCATACATCATGGGCACTTTCATATCTTTTAGGGATATTTCAAAGACACAGAAACACATTAAAAGATAAAAAAAAAAACCTGACAGATTTTCTACAGACGAATGAGTTCTATAATAAAGCCCCTTGTACACTTCTCTTCAGCACTGAAGTTTGTTAGAAGACAATGTGATAATGTCTTTGAAGCAGAGGGAAGTGACCTGTATGGTTAGGACATTGTATTTACCTAAATTATCAGTCAGGGGTATGGGTAAAATAAAGACACTTTTATATGCAAAAGTAAAAAATTTACTATTCACACACCTTCCAGATTCACCAAAGCCTTGTTATTATGGAGCAATAAGAAATCCAACCCAGAAAGAAAGCTAGAGCAACAACAAAAAATCATAAAGAAAGAAAGAGATATTGATTGCAAAACAAATAACACAATGTTAATTTGGGGGAGATGAGAATGGGCCAGGAATGTTAAAACTAATGGAAATAGTTTCCAAATGAATAGCAAGTTTTCTAGCACTGATTATTAAATAAAGTATATTTCTGATAGAAAAATGACCTTCGCTTTATATTAAATTCCTATACAAAGAATTGATTTTGGACTTTCCATCTCTTTGCAGTGAGCTATTTGCCTTTTGCCAAACAAGTATAATAATATTTTGATAATACAGCTCGGTAATTTTAAAATATGTTTGAAGAATTTCACTATTTTTCTATTTATCCAAATTTCCTTGGTTACTTTTCTTTTTCATGCCCTAACTCAAGGGTCAGCACACTCTCTCTGACTAATGCCAGATAACGATTATCTTGGATTTTGATAGCGTACAGTCAGTCTGTCACAGCCCCCCAACTGTGCCAGACTCGCGTGGTGAAAGAAACCAGAAACAATATGTAATGAATGGGCCAGCCTGTGTTCCAGACCTGCTTCATTTACAAAGCAAGCAACAGGCTGGTTTTGGCTGGTGGGCAGTTTGTTAAACCCTTTTCTTACTTCCGATTTGTGTTCAGTACTAAACCAACTTTACAGTGATCCTTCTAGGTCCCCTACAGAGTTGGTGCCTGAATAACCTAAGTGTCCGTTCCCATGTCATCTGTGTCTCTCACCACTGTGACGCCACCATACAACTTCAGAAATCCATGTGTGGAACTTACCATAACTGAGGTCAGGGGAGATTCCTCCCTCAGCTGGACAACTCCAAGACCTGATAGAGGGCTTAGCACAGAGTAGAGACACAGTGAAGTTAAAAGAAGATGGAAAGCAAGAATCTGGAATCTATTCTAACTATCCTATGGAAACCTACTTGCTCAGATTTAAATATTAAATTAATGACAAAGGGGAGAGAAAAGTTAAAAGACCATTATATGCAGAGAAGTAAAGGCTGGTTTGGAATTAACATGACCTTCTGGGAGCTTGGGGTTGGCAGGCAGAGGTCAGAGAGAAGGGCATGTTTAAGCAGAACGCTCAGGGGTAATCAGAACTTCACTGGGGAAAAGGATACGGGAGAAGAGAGAATGAGCCAGAAGAAAAGAAAAGAGACACATACATGCTCAGAGGTGAAAAGGGCCGAAGCTGCAATAATTCAGTGTGGCAGGAGCAGGGGCGAGAGTTGGGAGGGAGAAGCAAACAAGGGGTCGATGAAACGAACTCCAGTGAGGTGAACGCAGGAGCACCCTGGAACTGAAGTCTGGGTTCAGGGCACACTCCTTTATCTGCCAGATTCCCAGATTGAGCAAACAGACTATGAAGGAAGCAAAGGTTATGGATGTACCCAAGCAAAGAAAGATCCGAGAGTCTCAGGCAAAGGGTGCTTAGCATGAAGCAGGGGAATGGGAAATAGCGTTGGTGTGTGGGGGCCAGAGGAAGAAGAACCAGTTGTCTAGCTGAGAACATCTGTTCACAACTGTAATGGGAACTAAGGGAGGAGGCGCACACTTACACCCAGGAGCTTGCCTGCCAAGTAGGCGTCAGTGTGGGATTCTCTTGTTCCTGCTCCTGATCAGACACACAGCAGCATCACGATGTGTTCTCTGGGGCAGAGAAAGGTTTCGGCAGTCGAGGGCCAAGAGAGCGAAGGGGAACATCTGCGCTGCGAAGCTGCTTGAGAAGTAATCTGATCGCTTGGGGAGAACATCTGGGCTGCACACCCCAGACCACCAGGAGTGCCGTGATGCAGAACGGTTGGGGAAACTGAGGGAGACGAAGGCAGAAAAGATGCTGAGTGCTGTAACTCAGAGAGGGCCGGCGTGGGCTTGGGAAGGGGATGTGGCCCTCCCAGGTCAGTCACCTGGGGACCCTCTCGCACAAAGACCGAAGGGAGGTGGGAGTGTCACCCGAGTTCACTGACAAGTCTCACTTGACTCACAGCGCTTGGGAAGCCACCCCCAGCTCTGAGGGGCGCTAAACGTCAAGTGTGAACCGCTAGCAGGAGAAGGGAAGGATACAGCGTCCCTCACTTTTGGAAGGGTGTGGGTGGACAAGGGAGAGTCTGTGCCACGGTATTCTCTTTAGATTAATAGACAGGACTCCTTGACTACGGCATGATTCTCCAGTCAACTCATCTCCAGTCAACTCATTAATGTGGGAAACTCAACTGGACTGCTTATGGTGACTCGGAACATCATAGGTTTTCTTCACTCTCTAACAAATATTTGCATTTCTAGTTTTTTTTTTGTAAGACTGTACAAGTCTCTGAAGACAATTAAGAGAAATATCTTTTAGGGATTAAGAGTTGTATAGAGTTTTCAATTCTTAAGATCAAGGAGTTAAAGAAAATATCTTACAGGCAAATAAAATTCCCTTCAAAGATCATATGACTGGTAAGAGGTAGATCCCGGCTACACTAAATTTTCTGACCTGAATTCTAAGTTTCTCTCTGTAAGCCCGTGATTTTAGAGAATAGTTGGGGAAACACTGTACATCTGTGTCCTAAAACAAAGTATCTGCGCAAAGCCCTGAGTTCGATCCCCGACCCCGGTACAAAAGAAATAAAGGAATAAATAAGTAAATAAAACAAAGTGCTTGCTTCCAACCATGTTGCTGCTCTCTAGTGAAAAAAGAGAGGGCAGGTAGGAAGAAGAGAAGGGAGACAAGCTTCTTCTTGGGGTACGAAAAAGCTTTAGCCTGTCCGCAACTTTGTGCTCCAACATCTTATTCCTGAAACTTCAAGGCTGATCAGCAGGACAGCTCCATGTGCTTGGGCCCCGGTGAGGTTATAGAAAGTAGCGTGATGGCTGCAGAAGGAAGTTCTGGCGTCTAATAGTTGCTTGGTAAGGTGCAAGCACTGAGCGCAGAAACTGTTAGGGTCTTTGTGTCTTTATAACAACCTTCTGAGTGCTCTGCTGCCTCCCTCACTTTATAGGAGAGGAAACCGAAGCTCAAGGAAGTCACATATCTGGTAACCAAAAAGAGAAAGGTGTAAGAGACACCAGCCTTCGATGTCACAGATGTTCGACTAGAACCGGCATGGTGCTAGTCAAGGTTTTCCAGGAAGGAAGAAACAGTAGAATATAGATGTGGCTAGATAAAGAGATACATGAGAGATTTACTTAGGGAAATTGGCTCCGACGATTGTAGAAGCCCAGAAGTCCCACGGCAGGATGGCCACAAGGGGGAGAGCCTGGCATACAGCAGCCTGGCTGAGTCCAAGTCCATAAGCCTGAGAACTCAGGGACCTTGGATGTCAGCCCTGGAGACCAAAGACTGGAGAGCCTGGAGTTTTTGTGTCCGAAGGCAGGAGAAGAAGTGTGTCTCAGCTCCAGGAGAAAGATGAGCACAAGCTCCGTTGGTTCCATCCAAGACCTGGTTGCACGGGACCCAACCACACTGAGGGCCAAACTCCCCCTCAGTGGAATCACTGAGACTCACATGCTCACCGCTCTGGGAAAACCCTCATGGATACACCACAAAATAATGTTTTTTTCTGCTGTGTAGGTATTCCTTAATCCAGTCAAATGGATAACAACTACAGGGTCCATGACTAGGGTCAGTCAGGTGAGTTCACGGAAGGTGGTTCCTTCTTACAGAAAGGCAGGCCCATGTCACATCTTACTGTGGTACCCTTGTTTTTCTACCCAACATTTTGTATTGTACAGGTCAAGTTAAAATGAGCCAACAAAGGGCAGCAAAAGGAGATGGACTGCCATGTGTCTGTAATTGATTAGACATTATTCTCTTCATTCTAGTGGGTGGTACAGACTCTCTGGGCACGGAGGGGTGTGTAACCAGAACCATCACTCAAGAGGAATAAAGAAGAGAAGAGGCTCAAGTCTAAGGCTGTCAGGGGAGTTCAGTCGCATCTGCAGAAGAGCGTCCTGAAGGAAAAGCACCAGACAACAGGTGGTGAGTCAGCCGAGTGCTAGGCATCAGAGACCCAAGCCACAGCACAATGTGTCCCAACCCAGGGAAGGACTATATTGGAAGAGAATGTTGGGAACAGGCTGAATTCATACTTGAACTTGCTTGACTAAAGAATGGGACTTCTGCCTAGGCATGCACAGCTTCAAAGGAGTCCATTTGGAGCAGGAAGGGAGAAGAGTTAGCAGAATATAAGGGCAGACTATGCCAGGAAACCCAGGCCAATAGGGAGAGGCAGCTGGCACCCTGGAGAGCAGAGGCCACCAGAGATGAGGATTCAAGGTCGTGGGAGACAGTGGGCAAAATAGTGAGTGGTCCAAAGCAGTGGACGAAGTAGCAATGGAGAGACCTACACGGACACAAGATCAGGATTCTCTTCCTTAGAAGGGGGCATATAAACAGCCTTCCTTGGCGGCTTTACCTGAATTTAACTCATTCCTGAAAACCTGTCATTTAGCAAATGTTCAGATAGTGAGAGTCTGTAGTCATTTATTTTAAAAGATCATTATAATAATATATTCATAGTCCTTTCTTAAACCCCATGACCCGATATGTCACCGAGCAGCCCCACAGCAATCCGGCATGCATAACATAAATGAGCAGAACTTAAATACTTTGTCTGTTTTCTCATGCTTAAAGGAAAATTAAACACATGGTAGATAAAGGACAACATGATGGTAAACATATGTTTGAGGCAGTCAACTCTCTCAATGTTCTTTACACTTTCCAAGCTTTCTGCCAATGAATGGACTTCCCCAAGCCTCTCGGGCACACCAGCCCTCTCCTCGGGCCTTTCCAGATTCTGAGAAGAAATCGTTACTCAGTCTGGGGGGAATGACCGTGATAACGCATAAGCATTTACATAAGGAGAGGCCGCCGCGTTAGAAAGTATACAAGCCGGGCTCCCGCGCCTGCCCTCTCACCTGTCATCACGTCCAGCTGGAGCAATTTTCCTGGCAGACCCACGTTGATGCATTTTGGATTTTGTTTTCTGGTCATGTTTTGAATCAAGTGAGTTCAGGATTTATCCTTGAATTAAGGAAACAATTGAAGATTTGAAAAGGGCTGTGTGTGTGTGTGTGCACGTGTGAGTGTGTGTGTGCCCGTGTGAGCGGGTGTGTGTGTAGTCATTTGATAGCACATTTAGATTTCTGGATTTGAGATCAAAACACAAAAATGAAGTCTTTGTACTTCCGTTTTTGCCAAAGAATTTTTTACCTGCCCTCTCCTCAAAAATATAAACAAAAAACCCAAAACATCCCTTCATGCTTTACTTTTTTTAATTTAATTTTTTATCAGTGCAAGTCCACAGTACCTAATGAGTGCATTCATCACGAGGGGTTGGGACATGTACATAACAGATCTTCATTCTTTTTTCATCTCCTTCTGCTACCTTCCCTCCCCTTCCTTCCATCTCTTGTTCCCCTTATCTATATATATACATTTTTTTGCTCCTGCTTTACTTCTTAAATGTTTCTAAGTCTTGGCCAGTCCAGCCTCCCTCTAGCCTAAGTTGATGTTTCTGTGGCGCCTGGCATCTTACTACCCAGGCACGCAGACGAAACTCTTATCCTGTGCTTCTCCCTCCCAAAGTGACTGTGTTCCTGTCCCTGGTCTGGCAACAGACAACCGGAACTATGAGCCTCACACACAGGTACAGGCTGGCGTCCTGCTTCCCATCCTCCATGCCGCTCCCACAGTGGTGGCCAAAATGTGTGAGAACAAAGAGATGACAATGGGAAGTGGATAAGGACACCTTTAACTCCTCTGAAACCCCACAGTTAGAGGTGACACCAAATCCTGAAGCTCCTTGAAAATTCCACAAAGCCAAAGAGAAATTCATTAGGATGGTCAAAATTGCCAATTTTACATGTTCAGGGTGCTGCTATTCTCATAATGTCCGGTGGATCTAGACCAACACCTCCTTTCATTTCTGTTTTTGATGATTTATGTCTATTCTTTCTTTTCTCTTTTTTGGTCTCCTCTAATGGTTTTTTTTCCCCTTTTCACACTTTTTATTCTTTGAATTTTTATTGTTCCATTTTAATTTTTCTATTGGCCTTCTGGTTATGTCTCTTTCTTTTATTTTTATAGTGGTTCCCCTCAAGTTCACAATACTCATGCCTAAAATTTCACCATACGCTTAGGAGCTAATATGTCACCGCTTCAAGTAAGACACAGAAGACCCACAACTGAGCAGATCCCTTTACTCCCCGTCAGCGCTGTTGATGTGTGTGCCACATTTACACATATTTAATACCCCTTCAGACACTGTTACACTTTTTCCCTTCAGTAGTCAGACAGATACTTACAGAATTTTAAAATGAGGAAAAAAAGTCTGTTATATTTACCACTTCTGCGGCTCTTTCTTCATCTGGAAAATTTCAAGTTCCTGGTTCAATTTTTCTGAAGCCTGAAGAGCATCTTTTAGCATTTATTTCCAAGGCAATCTGCTGATTAAAAGGCCCTCACCGTCCCTGCCTCTCAGAAAGCCCGTGTTTCACTTTCATTCCTCGAGGATAGGTTTGCTGCATATCAAATTTTCCTTCGTGGTTTTTTTCTTTCGACGCTCTAAAGATGTTATACCACACTAGTGTACAGTCTCCACTAGGGTCTGTGGTTTCTGATGCGAAATCCAATATCTTAACTGTTGTTCTCCGGACCTTTGTGTTTTAAAGCCTCTGAATTTTGAAGTGGGTTGTTACACCGCCATAGATGATGGAAAGACGCTCAAACCGGTCAACTGGATCTCCCTCAGTTTGGAAGACACGCCTTGTCCTCCACACGGGGCCTCATCCCTGCACATGGGCACTGTACCCTCAGACACACGTACTCCCCTGCTCACTGCCATGACCCCTCCTTGTCTTCCCAACTTTTGGCTCTTTCTCCCTTCTGAAGGGGCTCCCTGGATGCCCCGCTGTGTAAGTCTCAAGTCTCAGTTAAGGGCCCCTCTTCTACATCCTTGTCACCCAGTCCATTTCTTCCAAATCATCGTAGTTCCTTAGAAAAGAGTGAAACGTGTGTGAGTACTCACTGCGTATGAGGCCTAGTTTTAAGTGGTTTGCATGAATGTGCAAAACGCCCTGTGACTGCCTCTGTTTCCCCAGTGGAGGGAACCGAAGAGCAGAATGGCTAACTGCCCATAATCACAGAGGACAGCTAATTAGTGGTTGAGCCAGAATTTGACCCAGACTGTCTGGCTTCAGAGCCAGGTCCTTAGCCACAATGTGAAGCTGCCTCTCACACACTGTGTTATAACAACTTGTAAAACTATTCTGGACAGCCAATAACAGTCATGTAAAGGAAAAAATATGCCTCCCTTGTTAATCGTTGGTACCCTTGATACTCAATCCGATCCACGGCACATAGGTGGTAATTGACAAGTATTGGTTGTGACACACCACAATGTATTTTATTTCCCATTTTGTGTGTGTGTGTTGCCCCTATCTTCTGAACTTCGATTTTCACATATCCATCTCTAGATTTAGAGACTTGAAATATCATGGAGTCTCAATTAATATTTAATAAGTACATGATTATTGAGTGAAAAAAGGAAGTATGTTGTGTAGAGGCTTAATATGTTCTATGGATTAAAAATGTGCAGAGATGCCAGTTAGGGGCGGGCAGGAAGTCAACATCAGCGCCTGATAAATACAAGTGAAGTAAAGACAACGAAGAGCCATGACTCCTGGAATTGGCTTTCTATCAAAGGTTAAAAAAACTCATGAGTAATCCAAGAAGTATTTAAATTTAGAAGACAGTATTTGAGCTTCCTAAATTATCACATTGAAATTAATGATACATGAGGGTATAATGAAATGACACTGATGTGATTTTCATGCTGGTGGAAATGTAAATTGGCACAGTTGAATCAAGAATCATTAAACACATGTATACACCGGTGACTCTAATTTCTTCCACCAGAATCTGTTCCTCAAGCTCTAACAAGAATAGCAGACAAAGATTTAGGTGTCTATGGTTAAGACGCTAAAAAATCAGAACGAGCTGAAGTTATATCACCGTTACATTTTTGTCTAGGAGGGTATGGAGACATGTTCACCGTATATTTCCAAAGATTTTTAAAAGCTTGAAAAATATTCTAAACACTAACCAATGATTAACTCTGGATGACAGAATTATGAATGATTTGAATTTTTTTTATATTTCACTGTATTTTCCAAATTTTCAACCACTGGCGTGCGTTTTTTCTTAATTAAATGAAGACAATATATTTTACCAAAAAACTGCAAACTAAGTTTGCAGCTGACCACAAGGCCTATCATAAACAAACGAGCTGGAGTGAGCCATTGCAAGACTATAACCCGCATAACTGACAAGGCGGTGGGAAAGCAGGCAAGCCAAAGGTCCTGCTCCGCGCAAGGCGAAGATCGTGTTCCTGAAGGACGCCCTGGGAAGAGAGCACAGGCACAAGGAATGCGAGGATCCAAGAGTTGTTGGAAGCAGAACATGTAGGTTTACAGCTGCCTGTTAAATATGTATTGGAGGAAACTTTAAAGCAAACAAACCCCAGATCTGCAGTGGTCTAAGTGAGTGAGCTGCCAATCCATGGCCAGAGCCAATTCAAGCTTTGGCCCCTTGACTTGCGATTCTTAGCGGGAAGGAACTGGAGACCTAAAATCCTAATTTCCAGCCCGCAGCTCTCCCTGTGCACTCTTCTTGGCACTCACCCTGCTCAGGACCTGCTCGGTCAAGAGTTCCAGGCTGTCGGCTTTTTGCCCCAAAGCCCTGATTGTGCCTGTTCACCAGGACTTTGGGGGATGACGCATAAGCTCTCTCTGGCTCTCCAGGGTCCTTGAATTGTCTTTAAGCAGCTAACATTTCATACATCAAAGCCTGATGCGTAAAGAAAAGCCTGGATTTCATTTCTTCATGATCTGTACTGCACTTGGCAGTCCTGGAGAGACTTCTTCCCAGAGATATTCGGAGAGCAAGGCATGACAGCCCTCTTCATTTTCTTATGGTGCCATCCTTGGTGACAATATTTTATCCAAGTGATAGAAGATGGTTAATAAATGTTCATTGATTTACTGGTTGCTGGTTTTCCATTTTCTAAGTGGCAAAAACAGTTCTCCTACCAGAGTTGCTGTTCCTCATCCAACACCGTCAGTGGACAATCAAAGTCAGGTGCAGTATTCTTTCTGAAGGGCAGAAGGGACTTTGCCGAGCTCCCACACAGTGCAAACACTGTCAGTGTGCTAGACCACAGAGGACATCCATTCACTGTTCCTTCTACAGGATGATGTCCAGACTTCTGCAGTCCCAGCTGTCTGACCAGTGTATGACGTTCTCTTACTAGACCACGTGGCCCCTGCCCACGTGTGCGGCCCCAGGCACCCCCTGCCTTGTCCTGCTTCTCAGTCCTCAAATCTAGTCACTCCTTCTTTTCTCTACACAACGTTTGCCTGTTAATTAGGTTCTAGCATTTACTTAATTCAGTCTTGAAGTCATGGTATTATCCACAAGAGCATTAGTCTTTGAGAACCAGAACTCATTTCTTTCACATCAAAACCTTTCACGGGTCTCCTCTTTATAGAACGGCGGGACTGTGTATGTTTTAATCTCTCCTGTGACTCCAGTACCCAGTACAGTACTCGCCCCATGGCACCCGCCCACATGGCAGGTGCTCGGGAAATATTTATAAAATGAGCTAATGATGTCCATTCATGGAAAAGTATATGATAACCGAAAGACACAAAGAGTTAATATTTTCTCATGCATTTGCATTTCAGAAATTAAGTCACACTGACATGCCTTTTAAAGAAAAATAATCAAGTTTGAGATTATAGTAAAACATCTCTTTAAGGGGCTTTTCTGGTCATTAAAATATTTAATATAGTTAAGTTTATAGAAGTTATTCAGAGATTACTAACATCCAAAAGCTTTGAAGACAATAAAACAAGCTTAATGCTAGACTTAGACTGAACATGATTTCAATTTTCTTTGATGATTCAGAAGGTGCCGCGTGACCGCGTGACCACGTGACACCCCCCGCCCCCCACGGGGCCTTCATTATGCGTCAGTTACTCTTCCCAGCAATAATTGTTAATAGAAATTTCTGGTAGTTAAATGCCAAATTAACAAGCTGTTCCTGCCTTTGGAGCCCTTGCACACACAGATGCTGCCAGACCCAGGCTGAATGAAATTTTTTTTTTATTATACTGCTTTTAGAGTTTTCCCAATCGAGTAATTCAAAGTCTAATTGCATTTGGGGGAATTTCATTTGATATCCAACGTGGCCAGTTTCTATACCCGTCTCCAAAAAAATAAGATGTCATTGATTAGCCCATTACATTGGCAGTGGTTTGTAATCCCAAGCTTTAGTTTTCATGACCATGTGTGGCCTTAAGAAAATCACTTGGCTTCTCTCTTGAGGCATTGCTTTTTAATAATTTTAGATTTTAATTATTTCTATTATAATTCTCATAACAAATATGCCCTTAAATTTCAATAAGGTTACTGTGAGGGTTACGTGTATTGGAAACACTCGTCAGATCAGCGTTGTCCAGCTAGCCCAGGACAATGATGACCGTGAGGTTTATTCTCTGCTCACCACGGAATACAACTTCAACCAAAATCGTCACCCCCCCCAGCCACCCAGGGGCTCCTCTATTATTCATTCAATTTACTCAGCATTTATTTTGAATTTGGGACTGTGTGCCAGTCTGAGTTGAGCACGAGAAAACACAAAGATAAAAGAAACTCAGCATGTGTCCCAGTCTAATGGGGGAGACAAGCACACAACCAGACAATTATAAAGCAATGTGGTTGTGCACATCCACAAGCAGGGACAAAGCTGGGTAGACCGGACTGAGGGAGGTCTTTCTCGGGGAAATGATACCTTTCAGAAACAATACAGAGGGTGAGGGGAGGTGCGGAGGGGAGTAACGAGCAGCTTCTGGGAAAAGGGCACTTCAGTAGGAGAAAGACTCACAAACAGAAACAAGAAAGAACCCGGATTTGTTCGGGGAGCCTGGGGATGTCTGCTGGCTTGGGGTGGCTGGAAGATGCAGTACGAGGCCAGGGGTGGCAAAGTGATGAGGTGGCAGTGGCTGGAAGCGACCCAAGCAGAGGAGACTTTTAGACTATGAGCCATGAACGCCTTGGAGACAGGAATCCCAGACGTGGCACCCCCCCTGCAGCACTGTTAGAGTTCTCCTGTCCTGTGGCATGGTCTTCAGGACAATGGAAGGCTGAACTGTGGCAGATGCCCAAGGAAGGAGGCACGGAAAACAGCCTTCTCCTAAAGTAATGAAGGAAGTTTTTGGGAAGGCGTTGAGTTTGGGTCAAAACACCCAAGAATGAAAGAGTCCAGGCATGTTCATTCGGTCTGGACTGCCTCACTCTCTGCCAAGTTAGGCACCAAAGTTAGCCAGGCAAATGAGCACATGTAGATAGTGAGTCTCCAGATCTTTGGGGAAGTTCAGCAGAGACCCCTTGCTTCCTAGGAGCTGTGTCCTGGCCTTCATCTTTGCATCTTAGCTATACTTAGAGACCGCTTTAGTCTCCTGGGCTTAGGACACCGTCAGTGGGAAGGGAGAGCTCTCTGCTTCCAGACCAATGAGACCACTACTCTCACAGGTGCCTCGCAGGCCCATGACCCCTGGCTTGTAGCCTTGTCTTCCAAGAAGTTCAGGATCCTGACAGCTCAGCCAAGTTTGGACATTAATGTCCCAAAATCAGCAAATAAATGTTGTATAGTGGCCAAGGCAACAGCAGCTGCTTCCGAGAATATAATGGGGTAAAGAGGGGACACGGGACGCTCTGCTGCGTTCTCTTCCTCCACGAAACAAACTGGAATAAACGAGAATTAAATCTCTAGTGCTGATTTTTTAAATGATTAATAATCCTTTAAAAAGATACATATGAACATCATTTATGCAAAGTAGTGTGGAGAGCTGAGTTACTGGCCCAGCCGATTTCAGACAAAAGTGTTTTTTAACACATTCACCTAAACTATTTGGATAATTGAAAGGAAACATAATTGACTGTTGAATTATCTGAAATTCCCCACCTCACTGGATTGTATAGACACAGTTCTGAATTACGTCCACCCCCAAAGAAAATACCAGAAATGCTGATTTGAGAAAAGAGCTTAACATTTGAGGGAAGGAATGAGCCTCCTCAAAGCATTCCAAGATTTAAAAAAAAAAAAGCCAGCCTCAGAAAAACCAACAAGAAAGAAATGGATGACGTGAAATGCTTTTAAGTTGACCGTCCTCCTTGAGCATGTAGAAATGCCCCCATCTGCATGGAGCAGAAACACATTCTCTCCAATTTAAAGCACACTACTGCGTGATTGCATTTAAATCCCACTGAGCGCAGAAGAATGCGAGCAATACACCTGCCAACACATCAATAATGGGTTTGGTCACTTGGGCCTGGAGGAGGAAAGTCATCCAAAACAAGGCAGGGATGCAGCCTTTCAAGGTGACCGGGTTGGATTCCGTCACAGTGTGCTAAGGGTCTCAGGAGAGGCCAGGGCATGAATGGATTTGGATTTTCAGGGAACAGATGATCCAACAACTGAGTGACATTAACTCAAAGGCCATAGGAATGAAAGCCAGGCTGTTAATCACTCTCCTCTTTAGTGTCCCGGGTCGTTCATCTATCTCAACATTTCAGTAAAATTTCAAAGCCTTAGCAACATGCATCATCGTGGACAGCTGTCCAGGACTGGGGAGAAATCACAAGGGTTCAAGTTGTCTGATTTTTGTAGCCCTTTTCCAGGATGGAGCTCCCCTAGTAACAAGCCCACTCACCCGTAAGCAGACATGCACTCTGAATGGTACGAACTGTTGTAACTCATCTGAAGCATGTTTATAGATCTTACAAAAGCATAAATCTATTTTTTTGTCTGCTGCCTACAAGGACAGTCAGACTGGCTTTCCATATGCTTGAAAGTTCCACAGTTCTCTTTACAGTAAGCCTCAGTTCTATTAATGTATAATGTATTTATCTTCTGAGGTTAAGTTTCTCCAGTCAAACTGGAATTTCCTGGAAGGCAAAGATTATGGTTCATCCTTTGCTTGTCTCCTCCACAGCAAAGCACCCGTACAGAGTTTATAGCAATGTGACTGTTGATTTACAGCTGGTTCCCCCAGTGGATTTAAAAGACAAAAAGTTGTTGATATGGTGTGTTACACATATATGGTGTATGTTGAACCATCCCTGCATCCCTGGGATGAATCCTACTTGGTCGTAGGGTATAATCTTCTTGATAATTCATTGTATTCTGTTAGCTAGTATCTCGTTGAGAATTTTTGAGACATTCGTAGGTAAATGGATGTACCTTGAGAACATACTCTTAAGTGAAATAAATCAGACACCCATGAGTACACATCAAATCATTTCTCTGATACGAGAAACCATAAGTGTAAATAAGGACAAAGAGATGTAATAGATATTATAGAAAAGGAAGATAATATTCAAAAGATAGGAGCACTAGAAAGGGAGAAGGAGGAAAAGTAGGAAGGGAAAAAGGAAAGAAAGGGGAAAGGGAAAATATGGAAAAATATAAATAAACCTGCTGTATATAGGGAAGGGGGAGCAGAAGGGAGAGGAAGGGAAAGAGGAGGGAAAATCAAGGCACATCATGTACAGGTACAAAATAACCATGATGAATGTGATCCTTATGTATACAATGTACCAATACATGTTCTCTGTTAAAAAAAAAAAAAGACAAAATGTTTAGCCATGTCTTTTGTAACTGAGGAGCTGGCCTGTGGTGGTTGATTACACATCCTCAGTGGCTAGGCGATCAAGTAGCTTCGTGCCCCAATGCAGTTCATACTACACACCTGCAAATCTCTGCAGAAGGATTGAAACCTGAATCAGAGAGCGACTTCTAAGAAGTGAGTAGAGGGGCCTCAGTTATAAAGATCAATTTACATGTTCTGTCAGCTTTGGCTCATTTCACCATGAGAACACAAGGTTGGAGTTCCCAAAGAAATCCAGAAGATCACCAAGCAAATCACCAAAGCAGAGGTGGCTTGGTACATATAAGGGGATGTGTCTTGCAGAGTTTTTCAAAGCTTGACTATATGGAGCAAGTTGCTCTGGCGATTTCAAAGAGGCCAAGGGAAACAAATGAGGCTTTGTTTGGGGTTATATAAAATAAGAACATGTCAGAGACATAAATCACTGGGGGAAACATTTCAAATCCAAGGTAAACCATAGTGAAATGTTCTCTGTCTGGACAGCTTGCCCTCCAGGAAAGCTACATTCACACAAGGTCAAATGGAGACCAAGGTCAGAGGCAGGACTGGGAATAAAACCCTCAATTCCCAATTTGCTCCAAACCCAAGCCGTGCGTTACATTCAAGGCTAAAACAAGCGTTGTATCAGAAATACGTCAGCCTTGAATAAAACAAAACAAGTTCCCTGAAATCACGGAAATTCTATCTTTAAAAAACTTGGTTCTAATAAAGGTCCTGCGTGGGAGCAGCTTGCCAGCCCAACAGTGGTGCCGAGCAATGTGTGGATGCCTTGTGCGTGCTTGGGGGTACAAAGTGTTTTCATACATATGATCCCACCTCATCTTCAGGGTTGCTCTAGTCAGTGTCCAGGGCAGGAAGTATCACTGCTGCCTGTGGAGAAGAGTGGGACCGTGAAAGTTTAGAGGAAGTTTCCAAAATCTACTGGCTAAAACGGAGTAGTGCTAAGACAGAGTCTGTGACTCTCTGCACCCACCCTGTTCCTTTCAGTATGACTGCCATCCTTGACTGATGGGGACCACCGCAGGCAAGATCACAGGAATGCCAAGGAAGAACTCCTGGCCTGAGAATCTGGCTGGGGAGACAGGGCTGGCAACAAATACTATTTGTAATCAAATGTAAGACTCTCGCAAGCTCTCAACAGAGCTGCAGATTTTCAGTAACACTAAAATGTGAAAAAATATGACTGATGGTGAATTGTAGGATCCCGAGAATTAGAGCTGTATCTCGATATGAAATGTTGAGATGTGAGGAAGAAAAGATGCACCTCTCGGAATTCACAAGCTACTAACACAAAACAGTACCTGACACCTAGTGACCTAACAGGAACTGATGTCTTTTCAGTCTTTTACACGTCAGAACAGTCTAGACAGAAACAAAGTGGACTAGCTCTTATGTGGCCAAGCTGGAGTACAAACTCAGTGCCGTAGCCTTGTGAGGCTTTGTGGACTGGAGGGGCATGAAAGGGACCATTTTCTGTGTGAGAGATGCATAGTACCTTCCCAGGGAGGGATTGTGCAAACCATCACCTGTGATACTCTCCAGGGGACCTTAAGCCAACCGGTGGATCTTTGTGTTCCTAGAAACGTGAACACCAAATACAAGTCAATGTCTGAATAAGCGAGAGGGAAATGGGTTTTGTGCTGGGCCAAGACCTGTACAGATACCGCCCGAAGCTAGACATGACAAAGGATACCAAAATATAAATAGAATTTTTGAAAGGATTTTGGAAATTTCTCATTTGAAATGAACCACTCTGGTCTTTAAAAAGACCGTATTGATCCTATGATCCTTCAGCCTGCTCAGAAAACCTGTCTTTTTCACAGCCCCTTTGCTAAGAACCAGAAGGAAGGGTAGATGCCCTGCCTCCGCAGAGAGTGGAGCTTAGAGACAGCAGGAGAGAATCACAGCAGCCTGATCGGGCAGGAAGGAGATTAAAGGACATCTTTTCATGACTGAAGGCACGATCACTCAAGTCATCCCTTAAATATGTATTTTCTGTAACAGCAACTTCTATCATGTCTCAAAACTGTCCCTCCATGGTCAAATAAATTTGGGAAATTCTGAGTATTATATGTTCCTCCTAAAGAGTCACAATATACATCAGCACGTGAAAGGCACTGAAAAGGTCTTAGTGTGGAGATGTATTTCACTTTAACAGCATTTAGAATTGACAGAATTGGGACTCAAACTGAGTCTGTCTTTGAAACCCATGTTCTTAATCACTGTTCTATCTCCTAAATGAAAATTTTTCTTTCTTTTTAATTTTGCAAAATTTAAAGTATACATAAAAAGAAATAATGCAAGAAATACATCTCTGTGCCAACGGCGAAAATTAGCAAATACCAACATTTTTCATGTTTGTTTCTTATCTTTACATTAAAAAAGAAAATGTGAACAGTGAAGGTGAGGTCCTGTTTTGTCCCCTTGTCACTTCCCTCTTCTTTCTCAGAGACAAACACCACACTGAAACGGCTATGCATTCCTCTAATTCATGTTTCTGTATTTTATAGCAAATATATGTTCTTAAACAGTATCTGATGTTCCATTTTTTAAAATGTTGCATAAATATTATCAAAATATATGTAACATTTTCAAATTTCCTTTTTCATTCAATATCACATTTCTGAAAGCTAACCCTTTACTCGAACTATTACATAACACTTCATCATACGAAGAGAATGGAGTTTATTTCTCCTGCGGACAGACCTTTAGCTACTTTAGATTTTGCAATTACCAAAAGATGCTGCAGTAAACATTCTCCTTCTTGTGTCCTTGGCGCTGCAGAGGGATCCCCTAGGGCATATACCTAGAGGCAGAGTTGCTAGGTCATGGATTTTGCATATTTTCAATCTTGCAGGAGATTGCCAAATTACTCTCAAATGACCTTCCTAGCCTTTCCTATTTAGTCCACATACTCTCCCAAAGCTCAAGACAGTATGAGGAAAGTTAACAAGGTTGTTCAAAAAGAATCAGCCAACATGAGTTCCAATTCTAACAGTTGTCTTCCAGCAGTCCTTGAAAATTTTTTAGTCTTAGTTTTCTCAAGCGTAAAACGGGAATGATAATATTTTGCTGGATCTACTCCCTGAGCTTTGGTGCAGACACAAATACATTGTGAAAGCGAATATTCTTTATAAAACAAGAAGTGCTCAGTCATCTTGTTATGGTTTAGATCTAAAATGTCCACCCCAAGTCTCATGTGTTCAGACCTGGGGCTTTCGAAAGCTGACTGGACCATGGAGGTACTACACTCATCAGTCCACTAATGAGGTTGTGATTGAATGTGTTGTTGGGGGTGGGCCTGGTTGGAGGCGAGTCACTGGGCCCATGAGTTGGAAGGGTGTATTCTTGTCCCTGGCTCCTCCTGTCTCTTTCTCTGCTTCCATGAACTAATAAGCCACCTTCATTCTCCACACCCTTCCACCGTGATGTTTTCATCTTGGAGCCAGCTAACCATGGACTAAATCCCTCAAAACTGTGAGCCAAATTAAACCACTTCTCCTTTGAGTTGTGATGGTTGGGTACTTTTTCCCAGCAATGGGAAAGCTGACTAATACACATATTTATTATTTTGTCGGTAATCACACATACATAAGTCTGTGGTTTTCAAATAGGTGACTATCTATTGGGTAGTAGGCGTTAGATAAAAACTCAGCTCCTGCATGAAAGAAGATAGAGGTTATTAATTATATTTAATTCTTTCAATTTCTTGACTGCCATGGTGCCGGGTAATTTATAGACACCTCCCAGTGATTTACAATTCTAAAATTCATTTATCAATACATTGTTTAAAATCCAAAACAAATTTTATAAAAGGACCCTATGATCAAATAATGTGGGGTCATGCTTGCCTATAAAGTATTTAAGAGGAAGGGAACCTATATATATGGAGTACCAGTTATACATAATAGAAGTTGTACTAAATAGTGTCACACATATTACACAATATATTCTCCCTGACAACCTGTGTTGTAAAGTTTTAGTAATGCTGTCTCACTAATAGTGGCTAGAGGGACAACTAACCTGAGATCACAACAAGAAAACAACAGAGTCATGATCTGAAGCCAGGACTGTGTTATGTGTTCTTTCTGCCACCTTGTATGGACATGCGATGCTGCTTTACCACTTGTGACACTGAGTTTATAGGAAAGTAAATGCAAATAAGAGCCAAGAAAAGGCAGTAATACTCCAAGAACATGTGTGTCCCCGGCCAGAGCCACTTTAATCCCCAACTAACTCATGAGCAGTGAGTGTAGCAATTCAAGTGCTGGTTCTCTTTCCAGCAACGATCTCAGAAACAAGTAGACAAAAGGAACTACAAATGGAAAATATGTTTCCTTGGGATTAGAGACAGAGCTATTTCTCAAACCTGCCACACCGGAGTGACCACTCCTTTAATGTCCAACTTTGGTGTAGATCTTCAACACTTACATACAGGAGGTAGCTACAAAGTGTAGAGAGATGAAAGAGAACTTGATGTACAGTGATTGGGACCTTAGAGACTGTTTTTCTTTACTTTTCCAAATAAATACTCATAATTCAGAGTGCATGTCTATACTACATACATTGCTATAAACAAAAAGTCCGAGACAGCTCTTGAAATCAAGCATAAAACTAGATTCCTTGAAAGACAAATTCCCTTTCTACCAAATGATCTCATAATCATTTCCAAAACTTCAAATTTCCTTTGAAACAGCATTAACTAATTTGTACATGTAATGGGAAGAAAGTTCTCAAGCACGTCACCAACAAAAACTAGAAGCTACCTATGAGTAAAGTTATTTCTAAAAGATTATAGACTAAATCTAATGCACGAACAGTCTGATTTTGATCCATCATTTAGCTAATTTTACAACATAGTGTGGCTGGCTTCCCATCTTTTTATATTGTTTGGAACAGTTTGCATATGATGGGAATTATCTGTTCCTTGAAGATTTACTGGAACGCACCCATAAAGTCAGCTGGGCCTGGTGCCTTTTTGTAGGAAAAATTTCTGGCTTCTGCTTCCATGTATTTTATGTTTATTGGCCTGAGATGATGAGCTTATTTTGATAACTTATGTTTTCCTTAAGATATTTTGCTTATTTTTGTTTCAAATTCCTTGGTGAAACGTTGTTCCTGAAATTTTTACTTTTAAAGCACTTATGTTTGTGATTCTGTTTTTGATTTAGATAGTTTATGCTTTTTTCTTGTTTTTTTTTCCACAGTATTACTTATTTAATGAGACTTTTTAAAGAACCAGCTCCTAGATGCTTGATTGTATTAGCCACTTTCCCATCCCTGAGACATAATAACTGACATGTACAACTTTGTTTCAAGGAATTCAGTCCACAGCTGGCTGGTTCCAAGGCAGAGGCAGCATGGTGGAAGGGACCAGCAGAGGAACGCTGCTCGTCTCTGGCCAGCCAAGGAGCAGAACCAGGAACAAGAATACACACTTCTAGGTCACACCCCCAATGACCCACCTCTTCCAGCCAGGTCCCACTTCCTGCCAGCACAGTCAGCTACGAACTCAGAAATGGGTCAGTCCACTGATGAGTATAGTGCACATTCTAGAATCCCCACCACTGAACAGGTAAGACTTTGAGGGGACATTTTAGATCTAAATTATAACACTGATCATTTTTCTAACATAATTTTTCATTTCTCTTGATTATTGCCCTCTATCGCTTCCCATCACTCCCATCCCAGCTTCTAAATCGAAAGACAAATTTACTTTTAAATTTTTAGTTTTCTAATAAACCACTTAAGAATATAAATATGCCTTAAAGTACCAGTCTGGTTAGTACACTACAACTTTAATCCAGTTCTAACTGGACGTTTAAATTTAATTCATGAATTAAATTAATGTGGTTTTGTTCATTTTGTTTTAATTTCAAAATATCTGGTCTTTTGGGAAGCTATGTTTTTGTTGTTAACTTTAAGTTTTACATTGCTATAGTCAATAAATATGATTCATTCGCTATTATTCTTCATGAGGTTTCCATTTTTAACAGAATGAAATCATCTTTTCCCTTGTTCCATGACTGATTAAAGACTGTATTATTACTATTTACTGCATTCAGAATCCTTTACTTGGTATTTGGTCATTCTTATTAACTATGTAAGTTCAACTACTGTATATTTTGGTACTTACAGCTATTCATTTATTCTTATAATTTTGTGTTTTCCTCATACCGTCTTTTTTTTTCACATCTCCGGAGCATTAGTTGGATTGTGCTCATATTTTGGTCCCATTTTCCCTTTACTACTTTAACGTTATACATTTAATTTCTCTTTGACAAATGCTGATCTTTATTTGTTTAGCCTTTGAATGTATGGTTTTCAAAATAGTGTAGAATTAACCAGAGTTTTTCCCCATCCCAGATAAAACAAGAAACTTAATATGCAATTCTATCTAAACATTTATTTATTTCTCTTAGCTGTTCACCCATCTCCACTTCTAAATTCTCAAATGTAGATTTAGTTATACCTCAAAAAAATTTCTTAAACAGCTCTTTTCTACAGTGGAAATTTGGACTCTTGTTTTTTTTCATCATTGATTCACTACTTCCCTGAAGCCACCTATCTTCTTACTGAACTATCTAGTTATTCTCCCTCCCTCCCCAACAGCATCCCTGGGTGATAAACCTCATGTATCTTTTTCGTTTGAAAATGTCTTTATCATCACTTTTTTTAAATGAAAGTTTGCCTGAGTATAAAATTCCAGATTCAGTGGGTTTTTTTTCCTCAAGCATTTAAAAATATTTTCTATTGTCTTCAATGCCAATATTGGTGATGAAAAGGTATTTTAAACTGGTATCTGTTCATTTGCTTATAATCTGGCATTCTCTTATAACCTTTAGGAATTTTTTTCTACCTTTCATTTTTCTCTTTACAATAGTCTAAGAGTTCTTTTGTCTTCCTCTGCCTGGGTTTTCACTGGTGAGTTCTTCAGTGATTATGTCTCCTCCATTTAGACTCTTCTATCTTTATGATAATTCCATTATATGAGTGTTGAAATATTTGGATTGGGCCTTATATGTCTCTCTTTCCTCTTTTCTACCTCTTTTTTTATATTATGCTGTTTTTTAAAAAAAAATTCTTCCGTCAAGCTTTTTTGGCTGATTTGTTTTTTCTACAACTCTGCCCTGAATGACATTTTCTGTACCTAATAAATTTTTATATTCAAACATGCATGCACATTCGAGGGGTGATCAAAATATACAGTTGATATTTAAATTAAAATTTTTATTGCGGCAAAAGACATATTGCCAAAAGAGCCTGTCACAATACTCCCCCATCTCCAAACACACTTCTCCTATTGTTCTTGCCACTTTTTAAAGCAGTTCTGGAAGTTCTCTTCTGTGAGTATCTTTGCAAGGTGTGATCGTAAAGACGGTGAATGCCGCAACCCGGAGCTATCCAGCAGAAAGACAGCTCACAGAGACGGCGTGTCTTCACCCACCTCATTCACTGGCTCCGGCACTGTGCCACTCTGGCTCTTTCCTGAGGTCAAAATGATCACTAAAGAAAATATTTCGAATCAATACAGGACATCAAGGCAGCCAAATTTGACAGAGCAACTAAAGACACTCATGAAAGAGGACTCCAGAACTGCTTCAGAAAATGGCAAGAAAAAAGGGGTGAGTGTGTTCAAAGAAAAGGGTATTTTGAGGAGGATTAATAGCAATGTGTCTTTTACCGTAATAATTTTATAATTTAAACATTCACCACGTTGTTAGATTACACCTCATACATATACAGATATAAACATACACACGCAGAGATGTATATATTTCCTTCAAGTTTCTAATAGGTTGTTGTGTGCTTGCTTATATACGTTTGTTCCTATTTTATAAACTCCTGTCTTATTTCAAGATGTCTTCCTCTATTTGCTTAAGGTTGTTGACATTTTATTTTATTTAATGCCTTTTTCTTTCTGGTTTCCTCATGCTACTTCCTAAGATGACGGCTTCTTTCTTTGCTGAGACTATTGTGACCCTGTGGCCGTGTAGCATTTCTTTAGGGGTTTAGCCGTGTTTGCTTATGAGTTCAGCTTTTGCAACAGAATTCTCGTCCTTGTGTCCCAAGACATCCTATCTTCCTTAGGATTTGTGGCTTTCTAGGGTGGATCCTGGGCAGTGAGTGGCTTGTTGTAAAAACCTCTGGAACTTTTTTCTGGTACCTCCATTCTCATTTTTCTTCTATGGATTGGGCTTTGGTTCAAGAAAAATTCTCTTTTCTATTTTATTTATTTACTTATTTTTAGTGCTAAGGATTGAATCCACAGTTTCTCATATACTAAGCATATACTTTACCACTGAGCTATACCCTCAACCCTTTTCCTGTTTTAAAATGTAATTTTTATTATTTCAATATTTAATTATAGTTTTTATCTTATTTTTCTGGGTTTGGGCTGAGAAGCAAAGATTTTAGTATGTGCTCATACCATTTTATTTGTACTTCTAGTTGTTTTTGTCTTATCTGGCCCAATATAGTAACATTCAGTGGGACAATATTCATAATAGCTACATCTCTATTTGTATGAAAAAACAAGTTGTCATATATAACATTTTCCTTTAATTTGGTTTTGATATTAATATTAAAATAGTTTTTTTCTCACTGAATTTATAACATCTATCACTGCTCGTAATTTTGCTTTCAAACTTTCAATTTATACACAGTATGTTCCTTATCCAAAACCAAATAATTAGATATTACTAAAAAGCTAGTTTGAGAATCTGCCTTATAAACAGGCGAACTTGCCTATAGAGTCTTTTTGTTAAAAACTAACCTATATGATCTGTCATTCTGTACTATGTTATTTTGAAGCTTTCTTATTAATTATAAAAAGTGCTACTTGTAAGGTTTTTGGAAGTAGTTTCAAAGTTCTAGTTATTTGTTATCTGGATTAGGAATCAGAAAGTATCTTTTTAATCCTCTAATTTTTTCCCATCCATCTCTCCTTTTATGATCTTTATTAAAATAAACTTGGATTTCAAATCCAAATTATTTCTAATATTTTCCAAGTTACTTTCCATTTCAAAAGAGATAAAATTTACTTTGAGTTGTACAATTCCATTCATTATAGTTTGGTCACATCTACTTTTACAACCACTAGCTTCAATTCTTAGGTCTAAAACTTTTAAACTATTACTATACCACACTGTGTGATTTTGTTTTGCTTTATTATTTAGTGAGTTAGAGAAGCTTCAAGCACAGTTTACAAAAAAGCAACATTTTCCCAGTTTGATATATATCTGCTTGTCTAGCATATGACTGACATACCGGAAATATAGATATATTTGTAGAACAAGTTAATTCTACAGTTCAATATTTTCCTATACGGAGATGTAAGATAATTTGTTGTATATGGTGTCCTTGGCTCATAGTTACTTTTTCCTCCCTCAAAACTCAAAACTCTGTAAACACTGAATTTATTTCTATGAAATAGAGTGAGCCCAGATCTTTCCTATTTTTGCTTTTCTGTCTGCATTCCCAGTAGACTTTTTCTATTCTTTGAGCCCAGAAATCTTGCCCAGATGAATGTAAGTGGAATTCTCTTTGCACTGATTTTCTTCTGGAAAGGAGTGAGTCTTTGAAAGCCTTAAATATCCCTGACTTCATCTCAGTTAAGATTGTTTTTTTATTACATTTTTCATTAATAATGGTATTCTAGTTGTTCAGCTTTCTTTTCTTCTTTAGAAGAAAAATGTATTTGTTGGTTTGTTTAGTTGGTCAGTTGGTTGGTTGGTTGGTTGGTTCTCTGGTTTTGGCCCTTACATCTATCATCTTCTCTCCATTTTTATACTTCTTTGAATTTTTTCCCTTCATTCTACAACAGCAGAGATTTACGTTTCATGCTACTTACTGGATCATACACAATATTAATTATGCTCTCTAATGCCTCCAATGTGGATTTCAAGGTTATTGAATTTTAGTTTTAGCAACTTTATCTCATTATTTCCTTTTAAAACTCATTCTATTTTCTTTTTATAAGTTTTATCATATCCCCTTATGTTTCATTCTATTTTGTTAACTTCATATCTGTCCATTTTCACTGTTACCTATTCTTCCTGCAGGCAGCAGCCTGTGTTACATCACTTTGCACGCATCTAACAGGAGGCTGATTAGTTAGTTTAAGGCACAAGGCTGAGGATGGCCCACCTGGGGAGGGCTGCTCAAAGTGTGATCCTTGGAGAGGTACAATCTGAAAACTGTTCCCAGTTAGTAGTAAGCACACTCACCTACAAACTTATCTGAGCAAAATAAGGTCAGAGCAGCGCTCTCAGTTTCTGTGCTGGTCAGAGGGCTGACCAGGGGCAAGGAGTCCCAAGCCCAGACCTGATTTGAACTACACTTGAGAAGCATCGTTCTAAGTCAGTGGAGGCAAACCTATGGCACACATACTGCAGCAGGCTGTTTGTATCACTGAGCTCTCTGAAAGGTTCATCATCACTGGCTAAGTGATAACAAAATAAGAAGACACAAGGGAATCACATCCCTTGGGCTGCTTTAAATTCCCCCAGCTGGAGATGAAGTTTAGTGGTAGAGCACTTGCCTGGCTAGCATATACAAAACCTTGTGTTCAGCGCCACTAAATGAATGAATATATGAATGAATACATGAATACATGAATGAATGGATGGATGGATGAATGAATTTCAATTCGCACTGCTCATTATTACTAGAGTTCCTTATTTCATCAGCTGTCTGCTCTACTCCTTCTACATTGTTGGTGGGAATGTAAACTAGTACAACCACTGTGAAAATCAGTATGGAGATTTCTCAAAACACTAAAGTTAGAAATTCCATTTGACCCCGCTAGGTATCTTCCCAAAAGAATTAAAAACATCATATTACAGTGTTTTGTGCATACCCATGTTTATAGCAGCACAATTCATAATAGTTAAATCTTGGAAGCAGCCTATATGTCCATCAACAGGTGAATGCATAAAGAAAATGTGGAATTAATACACAGTGGAGCACTGCTCTACCATAAAGAAGGATGAGCTTGAGTCATTTGTAGAAAAATGGATGCACCTTGAGACCACAGTGTTAAGCAAAATAAATCAAATGCACAAGCTTAAATATGGCATGGCTTTTCTTATATGGGAAACCCAAATTATTAAAAAAGATCAAAATAAAAGATAGATAATAGAAAATAGGGAGATAGATCATTCTCCAAAGGGAAAGAGATCGAGAAATGGAGAGAGAAGGCAGAGGGAAAGAAGATGGAAAAAGGAATTAAAATGTGTACAAAACCCAACTCCACACAAAGAATGTAAACATTACCTACTGCAAACATAGTCGAATATAAAAAGACTCTATTTGCCAGTCCCTGGTGTTGAGTGGGGAGGGGTTATGAACGCTTCAGGATTGAGCAGGAGACGATGCACACATGGGCTCGGTGATAAATCACCCATCGGGGGGCATGTGGGCTTTTGCCCTACAGTCTTCACAACTAGATTTGGCAACTGGTTGGATATTAAGGAGCTGAGACAGGGAACATTCCCAGATAATTCACAAGTTTCTAGTTTCAATGAGTAGGTCGATGGATAAAGATATTTTTGAAGGAGAGAGAGATTTGGTTGGAAAGAGGCTGATTTTAGTTTCATATGAGCTGCTGTTGCAACATCCCAGGAGAAATTTCTGGTAGAAAATGTTTGTACACTTAGGAGCTATGGACTGAGCATACTGATCTTAAAGGAGCAACACCTGAATAAGAACAAAAACTGTGGGCATGCTTGGGACTGCTTGGGCAGAGAGATGAGAAGCCCCAGGAGCAATGTCAAACCAATAAAGGGTCAAGTGAGGAAGAAGGAACAAGGCAAGTAGAACAAAACAAAGCGAGGAAGCAATGAAAGTTATGAAAAGAAAATATTCTTAGGAGCCAAAGAAAGAAAATGCCCAAAAAGAGAGAATATCCCACAAGGACAAATGCCATTTAGAGGTTAAACCAGAAAAGTATTGAAAATCAACTCTCCTGGTCCTGGAATTAGGTTGACTACCAGCCTCAATTTGCAATGTTATTGTGAATTTTTTCTAAATCCTTTAATTTATATGTATTTTTGTGGGAAATCAGAAATGCTGCATAGAAACTATTCCTCAGTTGACTTTCAAAACAGAAGTCTACAGTGCTACTGGGTTTTTTGTTTTGTTTTGTTTTTAGTATTTTTTGCAATCCTTCTTTCTTGGTCAAGGACCATTTGGTTGCAAATAATAGTATCCCATTCAAATTAGGGTGAGCCAGAAGTGGAATGTTTTAAAAATAATACAAGTGTAATTCATAGAACCCAAAGTCAGGAAGTCTAGGGAGGCCTCATGGGAGACTGGAATGAGGAACTGGAAAGTAGTCAGGGACCAAGATAGCTACTTTCTCTCTGTGCCTGTCTGTCTCCAAAACCTGCAGTCTCTTGTCTCTGTTTGCCTTTGTTCAGCTCCTTCTCTGCAGTTCAGATCTGTATTTCTCCATGGACGGGAATGAGGGGCCCCTAAGGTGGCTCTAGCTATCCTCTCTCTTTCAACACTACCTAAGCCTACAGAATAGTCAAGTCTTTATTTCCGTGTTTTAGAAGAAATTGACTGGCTCAGCTTTGATCATGTGTCCATCTTGGATCCAATCTCTAGTGAGCACAGAAAATCACGTGTCCTCTTCCTGGTCGGAGAATGGGAGAACAAGACAGATGCTGAGGAATTAGCTAAACCAGTTACTGGAGCTTCCCAGCCTCATCCAGTTCCTTTTTCTGTTTGACTTCCTGTCCTATTGTATTTTCATTTCAGAATGTTCCCTTCTCATGGTTCTCTGCCTTTATCTTTCAAAGCCTGTGGTCTACTTGCATCTTATTAAAAATTCTTCTGGTTCCCATTAAAAATAATTTTGGGAGATAATTACCTTCATCTTTCAAGCCTCAGAAATGTGTTCCCTGTTCTTCTGCCATTAAATTTTCACAGGCCTAAGGGATTTCTCTTTTACAGAGTGTATTTTCATACCTCTCAGAGTTTCTCTTTTCTTCTTCTGAAAAGAAAAGCAATCCATAATTAATGCTGGCTAATGATAGGACAGGGGTTTCACTTGTCCCCATCTGAGAAGACTCTCCATTATAATATGAAAGATAGAAGACAAGTTGACACCAACAAATTCTTGCTTAAATATTATTGCCTACTAGGTCTTTGTTTGGTGTTGCTCTAGCAGACTGAGAGGTGAATTCTCAAACCAAACAAAGATAAAAACTATAGTTCCCAACATGTATACCATAAAAAATTTCAAAAGATTCTTCAACCCGTCAGACCTTTAACCCATCAGCCCTTCAGAAACACACACACACACACACACACACACGCACGCACGCACGCACGCATGTGCACACACACAGAGATGTTCAATAATGGTTTGAATTTGACTTTAAAATGCAGCTTTGATGGTGTCATTTATCTGCAGATGGCCCTTTAATATGTCCCTGATTGTGAGAAAGAATTCATGTCTATTAATCTAGAATTCCAAGTTTGTAATAGATAAATTGGTCCAGACTCTACCATCCTTAGGGGAAATTCTCCTGCTACCCCTTCACACATCTCCTAACTGGGCAGAGTGAGGTACTTGCAATTCCAATATGTCCAGTGCATGCTCACATGTCTGCACCTGCCTTACCTGGGTCCCTCCCTCTACCTGGAATCCCTCCCTCTCCGCTCCATGTCTGAACGGTGCCCTCATCCTGAGCCTGCCGGTCTTAGCTCCACCAAAACTACGACATCCAGGTCAGCTGTCCCTGACGCCTGGACGGAACCGGACTCTCAATCCTCTCAGGCCCCACATCGCCCATCAGCACCTGCACATGCTTCTTTGCAACTGTTTGGTTTTTTAAAGCTTGTCTGTTTCCTAACTAGACACAGTGCTCCTTGTGCACTGAGACAACATAATTTTTCATCTCTGTAAGTTTGGCTTTGCCTGGAAACAGGGAAGAACTCTGTAAACATCTATGGAGCAATTCCTTAATGTCTAGCTATTATGCTTATAGAAATAAAAACAGAAATACTCCCGTTGGTAACACCACCCATACTCATTATTTCAATACTAATTAACCGGCCAGCTGTCCAGTAGCACATGATCGATTCATTTTGAAGAAGCATGAGGAGTGACAGGCCTTCTTCATCATAATTAACAATGACACATTGGGCTCCACAATCATCGGGCACTTTAATTATGTTTTCGGAGACAAAGAAGTAAATAAAATGTGTATGTATGACCAAGATCCTTAACGTTCCCTTTTGTCACATGAGCCAAGAGAAAAATGGATCATTGAAGTAGCTTGCAAGGGAAACACTAATAAATATTTTCTTCATTTGTGTAACATTCTCAAGTTTGCAAAGTACTCTCACATCCCATGAAATCCTTACAACAATCCTGCGAGTTAATGAGAGTATTATAAACCTATTTCATGGATATGGACATTTTTAGGGCTCCAGTGGTGAAACAATATACCCACAGATTTCTCTGCCAAAAGGTAATGAAAGTAGCACCCAACCCCAAATCTTCCAGCTCCTTTGTGTAAGTTCTCATTTCATTTAACTGGTTAGCAGAGAAACCTAAGTAATACACACATTCATCAGCTTGGTTCCCACGTGACAACAGCATCAGTAAAAATTTCCAGTAGTTCGGTTTGCAGTGTACGTGCTACACAGGTTTCACACCATTTCATTTGCTTCATACAACAACCTTGTAAGGTAGACTGGACGAATATTCTTACACATGCTACCCTTACACGTGTTTCATAGATGAGGAGTCTGCAGGCCAGCAGGTGGCTTTCCCCAGTTCAGTCAGTGACGGATCCGATTCCTGATTCTTTGCATTCCCTTAGTTAGCCAGCATCTTGATGTGACGAAAAGGCTCAATGGGATTATTAGAGTTCATGGATCGTGGAGGAAGCGGGAAAGGTAAATAGGAGTGATTAGCTCCTGTCTAGACAGCTCCAGAATTATCTCAGTGGCAGCCAGGATAATGGGGATTCTTTAAGAAATGTCCAGCTGTGTTTCATTCAAAATAGCTGAATATTGAGGGTGGGGTGTGTTTCTAAATTAAATGGGAAATCATGTATTATTATTGGTCTCAGGGCAATGTAAACTGCCTGCCGTCTTTTCAGGGATGTGTTTTGAGCTCTTTGAATTTAATACACTTCCCTCAATTGAACTTTCAGCCCGGAACTTGGACACCAGCAGTCCCTCACTGCCACCCAAGCAGAGGCAGTCCCCTTATATATATGCTCACTTCTGCATTTGCACACACGGAGACCACACGCAAATACGCACATGAAATTACATAATCAACCCTTCTACGCACAGACTGTATTCATATGCACTCATACACAACTTCTGATTATACTGCCCTTCACCAACAGGAGGGCACACAGACATATATTAACATCTCTCCTGCTGCCCATGTGCCAGCCACACTCCTTCAACTCAATGTGCACGTACGTGGAATCTCAAACGCCAAGTTTCACCATGACCCAGAGCCATGCCAGCATTCAGGTCCTGAAGAGGCTGGGGCATTATTTGAACCTCACATTAGGGGCTAAGGTCACCGAGAGAGGATTTCAGGCTTTCAAGGAAGGAAAATGGAGCAGTAGAGTCGGAATATAATATGGGATAATTTCTTACTGATAAATCAAAGCCCAGGAAATCAAACCCATCAGAGGCATCCGTCCACAATGTCTCTCCCACTGAGATGTTGTAATACTTGAGAAAACATCTCCAATGAGCAGAGCTGGCACATCCCCAGGGTCCTGTCCCAACACGGCGAAAGTCTACGTGGAGAAAAGGAGAGGCCTCCAGACACTGGAGACCAAGACCTAAGCTTGAAGCTCAAATGGACCTTCGAAACATCCTGAGCGTCAGCCTCGTCATGCTCAAAAAAACGCATGATAATATTCATGACTTACTGCTGTAGTTAGAATGAAACAAAATGTGATGACATACAAAGTCCCTGGCCCAGTCTCTGACATACAGTAAGCTTCAATTAATGATGAGATGAATGTTATGTTATACTCCCAACACATGGGATGTTACACAATGACAAATTGTCTAAGACAAAGAAGTGGAATTTTAGCTGAATTCTTCATTGCAACATGAACAACACTGGGGGGAAAAAACCACATAATTTGGATTCTTGATAAAAATTGGTCAAGGACTTAGGAATCCTTCGCATGAGGCTTTGATTTCCAAATAGCTAAGAGAAAGGGTTTTTTTTTTGCTTTTCAGAGAGAAGTTCAATTTAACCATGTAAATTTGGGCAAGCCTTGATTTCCCAGGAAAGATGGAAAACAGAAACAAGGAAGGGGCAATGAGTGCTCTTTTCTACGACCATAATGAACCTGAAATAAGACAAAAGTAGAAAAAGTATTCATGAGGCAATTTGAGAGTGCCAACAAATAGCTCCTGAGGCTCCCAACCTGAAGCTTGCCCTCAGAGTTACGCTGTCTGTGAAAAAATAAGACAAAGATGTCTAAAAATTCAGCTGATAACTTGAATGACCAACACACCAGACTACCAAGTCCATAAATAGATGGGACTTGGAGTCAGATGTTTGAGAAACTTATTTAAGCCCCAGTTCCTTTATTTATAAAATGGAATTAAAAGTATGACTCATAGTCTTATAAAGATCAGATGAGATATCACATGTGGAATGCTTAAAATAAGATGTAGAAAAATCTAAAGGTAGTAATTATTATTTTTATCCATCATATTGCCTTATTTTAATGGTAAAATAGATACACTGTAAAACATTATTTCTAGTGTTATAAAATACATTTAAAACACCTGTATGTGTTTCTAGAGTAGGGGTTTCCTACTTAAATGCTCGCTTTCACCCAAAGGAGATGTCTATGAATTTTGTATCTTACTTTACTTTCTGCATCTAAAAGAAATGAGAATGTCACTCATGCGCTTCCTTCGCTTCTCTCCACTCCTGTCTGTCCAGTCTCAAGCTCTGCTGGGTTCTACCAAAGAGAACCGCTCCCCCCCACCCCCACAAAATGTCAACACGGAGCATGAATTCACTCAGAAACTGCTTACCAGCATTATTTGCAAAACATTTATGCTCGTCTGTCAGGCTGGTCGGCCAAACGTGGCCGTTCTACAAAGCTGGAATAAAACACGAAATAAACCTCTCCGAAAAGCATTTAATAAAGCTGTAAAAGTTAAATAGCTCATAATAAACAGCCCATAGAAAAAACATGAGGCCCAGCTCTCCGTCATTATCTTTCATTAGCACTTGGAGGAAACCCGAGGCCACGCTGCCCACCCCACTGCCCAACCTACAGTGTGGAATTGAATCAAGGGTATTGTTCCCGGGACTCTCCGTTTGGAAGCCAAAGAATTTCACAATTGTTTCATTAAATTGAATCTGAGATGATCGGATTCCTCTCACTGAGGTAAAAATTAATTTGGAAATAGATTTATTGAAACTCTTGGGATTCCTGCATTAAGTTTGAGAATAAAATGGAATTGTTTTGCTTATTTCCCTAAGGGTGTTATTAGGCAAGGAGTGGGCATTTGTTTTGGGCTGCCCGACATCCAGTTCTTCTTCTTAACAATGTCCTATTTCCTTTCAAAGAGATTCCAGCTCACGGATTGCTGGGGGGGTTGTGGGTGTCCGAATAATCCAACTTCCCCTTCCGAAGGGCAAAGATGGAACATGCCACCAGCTAGGTTCAAGAGGCTCAGCCTTCCGGGACTGCTGTGGGTCTTGGTGGGAGTGGAGTGGGGCGTGGTGGGAAGTGGTCTTGGCTTTCCCGTTCTACAGCACCCTCCCGCGGGGACTGCTCGGGAGTCCCTGCCGCCCAGCTGACATGTGCTCACCTCCCTCCGCCTGTCAGAGCCAAAGCTCTGGCCTTCTCCTGGCTATTGTCAGTGCCCTGTATCATTCCGGTAAGTTCCTCTTGTGCTCGAGTTTTCTAGAGTTGCTGACTCTTGCTTGTGCTAAAGGATCCTGATTGCCAGAGAATATTAAGAAATAATTGCCACCGAGTCCCATTTAATTTCAAGAAAACAAACACTGAGGACAGAAAAAGCAAGAATTACCCAATTAAAATTTGTCTACCTTGCCATTCTTCCCTTAAAAGAAAGGCAGAAGGAAAGGAATGAAGGAAGGAAGGAAGGAAGGAAGAAGGAAGAAGGAAGGAAGAGAGAGCAAAAGGAAGAAGGAAATCCAGCTAGGATTTGTCCAGCACAAATTATGTCTCAAAGGAATTAAATGAAATGGCTATCAAAATTACACAAAATATTCCACAAAAGGCAAAGCACAAAACCTATAGCAAAAACTTTAACTGAGAAGGTATGGTCTAGAAGCTTCCATTGCACACAAAATGATTTTAAATCTCTTAATAGCTGAGAGCATCATATAAATATTTGCCTAATGGCCTGAGGGGCACCAAAAAGTAATGAAATCCCTGTGAGTGGAAACCTTATAGATTACAGTTGTTGGCTCCAAACCATTTGAGGTTAAGAGGATTTATGATTTATAAAAGACTAGTATTGTTAGGCCTTGCATAAAACAACTACATCTCGCAGACTCATTTGTACTGGGAGCCGTCCACCAGAGCCAAAATGATATACAAAATGGGACGCCAGCCTCTAGACTTCGTTCAAATCCCTTCACCTCTCAAGCCAAGTCATTTTAAGTGAAAAAAATACAAGAGTCAGAAACTTGGGAAGTGAATTGGTATTGAATACAACTCCATCAGATCAGTTTCTCTGCCCACTGAAGTCTTGCTGAAGAAATCTTAATTAAGAAGCAGAGAATGTGCCCAAAAGCATATGTGATGTATTAAATATCTGACAGACCGAGTGCTTGCTGCCTTCCCACCAGCCAGGAGGGAACTCAGCCTCTGCCTGGGCTCAAGGGCAGCTTGAAGCCATCACGGCCCCATCACGGCTGCTGTCTTTTTAAAACTCTCGGAGACTCACATTGTAGGTTTCCTTCCAGTTTCCAGTGGTATGAGAAGCACCGCCAGTATAAATCTTGTTGTCACAAAAGAACAAGTTATAGTATATATTCAACCACACACATACAAAAACTTTCAAATAACATTAAGTTAAACCCACAAAACCAAGGAGAGTCAAAAGCAGAGCTGAAATTCTGTCCTTAAGTCACCCCTTTGTGTTTAGATCTTGAATACCAAACGCATCTCAGAGCATCACCAGGGCTGTGGCCGCACAATGTGAAGACAATTTAAAAAATAGCTTCAAAAAATGAAGGAAGAAAAGAAAAGGAGTAGAGAGGGAAAGAAAAACCTCACAGCTCAAATCTAATTGACGAAGAAAATAAAAACCAGTTTTCTCTGGGCAGTTTTTTCCTTGTTCATGTGTGGACCCAGACACCCTGCCCAGCCCCCGCAGAGTAACGCTGCTGAGAGAACCGGAAAGGAAGACCGAGCCGGGGTAACGTGGAGGCCCTTCCCTAGCGCAACAAGTTCTACGCCAGGATGTCATGAAGCAAGTGTCCTGCGGGCTTGACGCTGTCCATCCCCTCCTGGTTCATTCAGGAGTCGAGCCTCCGGTTTTTCCACGGTCACTAGATTGAAATGGCGAGGCGGCCTGGGCGTCTTCAGTACCTATTCTGAGAGACAGCACACACTGTCAAGCCACGGCAGGCACAGTGCGAGCCGTGAAGCACCAGTAGGCCTGGGCCTCTGCGTCACAGCCAGAGACCTGGGTTTCCAACCTGGCCCGGAGGCCACCCACCTGGCTGAGACACGGGGCGGGGAGCTCACCACTCGAGAGGTGGACACTGCACTCCTAAAACAAGCCAAGATTCCAGGGCTTCCATGGGAATTACAGCCCTTCACATCGGGCTTGGGGTGCGGTGAGCCTTCAACAAATCATCCCTGAGTGTGTGAGCATCAAACCTATCGAAAGGGAGAAAGGAAGACCAGACCTCTTTACGCTTAAGACGGGAGGAGGCTGAAGGTTTTTAGATGCTTTCAGGGCACAGAAAGTAACTTTCACACAGGGAAAAGGCTGTCCAAGTGAATCATTCATTCCACAGATATGCTAACTATGTGCCAGGCACTGAGGAATTCAAAGATGAACAGCTAGGAGTGGTCTGTTCCTTCCAGAAGATAGCAGTCCAGAGGGGACGCGGATGTAGAAACAGGCGGTTAGCACGAAGCATCTGATCAGGTCCTGTCTGCCTTCTCAGTGTCCGGGGGCCCTCCCCCAGCTGCCCCACCAGAAACCACACTGTGTGTGCCCACATTCCAATTCTTAACTGATCCAGGGGGAGGACCCTGAGCTGTAAGGCCTTCACACGGGGAGCCATCTACATCCAAACAGTGACTGGGCACCAGGGTCCCACCTGACCTGGACGGCTGTTAGCACTTGAATGTGACGGACTAAGTTGTGTCTACCTCAAATCCACAAGTTGAAATCCTAATCCCCAGTATCTCAGGACCACGACATCATTTGCCCTTCAAGATTGATTCAGATCCTTCGCCTCATCTCTGAACATATTTAAAGCAGTCTCAGAAATGGAATCACTTGGCTACATTAGGATGGTTTTATTACAAAAATTATTTCTAAGAAAACTGTAGCAATTTTTACTCTCACAACAGAGAATGCTCATCTTTCTCTACCTCTGTTAGTAGACCTGGGTACTACGAGGTCTACTGTTAGTCCTGAGAATAATCATTAAAAATAAACCCATTCCCTCAAAGCCCAGTATAATTATGCATCAGATACACTCAATTCAGAGCTATTTTACAAAGTACTCCTTCAAAAGTCATCAAAAACAAGGAAAACCTGAGACAATGTCACAGCTGAGAAGAAACAAAGAAGACAGGATGTCTCAATGTAACGTGTTATCTTGAATGGAATCTGAAAACAGAGAACCAGTAATTGGGAAAACTAAGGAAATCTGAGTAATGTATAAACTTTAGTAATGTATCAGTGCCAGTTGATCAGTTGGATTAAATTCATGAAAAAAAAATTGATTCAGTTAAAGTGAGTCCAGTATGGTGAGCTGATTGGTATCTTTATAAGAGGCAGTTTGGACGTCCAGAAAAGACACCACGGTCACACACACAAGGGAAGGCCATGTGAAGACACAGCAATAAGATAGTTATCATCGAGCCACACAGAGGTTTGCAGGAAAAGTCAAATTTGCTGAGGTCTTGATCTTGGACTTGCTGTCTCCAGAACTGTGAGAAAATAGACTTCTGTTGTCCAAGCTGCCCAGTCAGTGGTATTTTCTTAGGCAGCTCTAGCCAGCTAACAGAGTTGCTTTCCTTTGGAAGTGGGAGATGCAGCTGAGAAACAGCAGCCTTTGTGCCCTACAGAGGACAGAAGTTTCCTGCGTGAAGGGAAGGGGGTGATGTGATTATCAAAGCACAGGACACCCGCGGAAATGTGCCATCTCCCCCAACAGGTCTGTTCACTAAGGTTGCTGCCCAACATCAGTTTCCTCCATCCAAGCACCCGGCCACACATCATTTCTAACAATTGGTTCAGTGTGACAGTTTCTTGGCTGAGTAAGTCCAGACAGGAGACCAGGCAGAACTGCGCCAAGCACGTTATAACAATAGCTTGCATTTTACCGAGCCTACACTCTGCCCGGCCACTATTCTTAGCACTTTGCATGGAATAACAAATTTAATATGCAACACAACCTTATGTACTATTTTCCTATGGCTGATGTAGCAAATGCCCACAAATGGAGAGGCTCAAATCAATATAATTTATTCCCCTACAATTCTGAAGTCCAGACGCTAGACTGGAGGCTAAAGTCCAAACTCACAGTGTTGGCCGAGCCACACTCTCTCTGAAACCTGTACAAGAGAACCCTTCCTTGTGTCCTCGGCTTCTGATGCTTGGTGGCAATGCTTAGTACGTCTCAGCTTAAGCTGAAGCGGTCCCATCTCTGTGCCCATTATCACATAGTGTCCTGCATGTCTCTGTTTTCATACAAGGGCACTAGACAGCAGATTAAATGGAGGTCATGTTGATCAGTGTGACCTCGCTTTAACTAATTACATCTGGAAAGAGTCTACTTCCAAATAAGGGGACGCTCGTGGGTCCTGAGTGGACGTGAATTCTGGGGGGCCCTATCCAAACCAGTAATTACTGTTAAGGGAGCCACAGAGTTGAGGCTATCAGGATACAGAGACAAAATAACCTTTCCAAGATGGCCCAGATAACTGGGGACAGAGCCAGATGTAGCTCCAAAGTGCTTGTGAACTGTGACTCCACGCTGCTTCACATGAAATGTTTCCTAAATGTGCGAGTGACATAGCCACCAATGACCAGAAGCTCTTGTGCTCAGTTCCCTCACCCCGACTGCACTCCTTAGCCTCCCACTCTGAGACCTTGGCCCCCGCCTCGGGAGTAACGGTTCACCCCCGTTTTATCCCTCCTCAGGTTCACTGGTCATGTGACCTCCAGACGTGCCATTTCACCCTATTACAATTTGATCACCCTACTACAATTTTTTAAAAAGAATCAAATTCCTAAAGTAGGACAGTAGCCAATATCATTGAACTAAATGCTCCATGTGGTTAAAGATTGTGCCCATTTCTGCTCACCTGTGTATCCACAGCAATAAACACAGGCCCTAGAGTATAGTAAGCCCTCAAAGATAACTATTAAATAAATAGAAGACTTGACAAAGGTATGGGCGGGTGGGTGGATAGGTGGGTGGGCGGGTGGATGGACAGGTGGGTGGGTGAGTGGATGGATGGATAGCTGGGTGGGTGGATGGATGGATAGTTGGGTGGGTGGGTGGATGGATAGGTGGGTGAGTGGATGGACAGAAGGGTGGGTGAGTGGATAGACAGGTGGGTGAGTGGATGGATGGACAGGTGGGTGGGTAGATGGATAGGTGGGTGGGTTAATGGATGGATGGTCTTGGCCAGCCTACATTTCCAGTCTCATTTCCTGCTTCTTCACCTATAGCTCTTCTCCTCTCCTGCCCATTTAGACAACACACACTGCTGTGGTTTAAATTTGGTTTGTTTCCCCAGAGGTTTTCGTCCCAGAGGCTTGATCCTCTTTGGGGTGGTGGAACTTTTAAGAAGAAGGAATTTTTAAGAATCAGACCATTCAGGGCACTGCTCTTGGAAAGCATTAATGTTGGTCTCCTAAGAGTGGGTTGTATAGACCAAGACCACCCCTACGGCTGGACCCATTCTGCTTCTCTGTCTTCGTCAGTGGTTGAGCATATGGGACCACCTGGTTTTGGGCATTCAACCTTTAAAACTATGCGCTAACTGAACTCTTTTTGTTTATAAAGTTTCCGGTCACGGGTATTTTGTTATAGAAACAGAAAATGGACTAACACGCACACACTCACAAACACTCACACAGGTGGCTTCCATGCAAAAGAGGGACATAGAACCTTGTGACGTCACTACCATTGCTTTATTTGCTCTACAACATCTTCCTTCCTGACCTGATTCTTGAGGGCGCCTCATAAGTAGGAGCCATGTCTTAATTTTATTGGCAACCTCTAACATAGTGCTTACAAGAGCGTGAACACAGGGTAAATGTTTGCAGGATAAATAACTGAATGAGTAGTCTCACGTTGATGTGCATGTAAACACAATTTTTATTTCTATTTTGACCAAGACTTGACTGTGCATATACAGATTCCAATTCTCAAATGATGAGGCAACTTCTTGGCTTTTGAAACTACCCAAGCACAGATGTCACATAACTAAGAGGAGACCAGAGCCAACGTCTTAGTCCAAAAACAGACATCCTAGGGGCGAAATTATTAAAACGCAACGGAGGCTCCCGCCACTCCCTGAATTCCTATTTGTCTATGTGACGGGTGAGTGAGGTGAAGAGATGAAGAAATTGACAGCGTGATCCCAGCCTCGAGGGCTCCTTTTACATAACTGACACAGCTTCATAGCTTCAAAAGTATCACATCTGGAGTCCATTTCAAAATTAATGAGCCTATTTACTTGCTTCTTATTTAATGTAATTAGGGGAGATGGGATGGCACAGAGGTTAAGTGCACAGGCTTTTGAAGCAAAGAAACCAAACGTGCACACATGCTTCTCGTCTTTAATGTGCAGGTAGGAAGTCGGTACGTAGGGACACGTGTGTCTCCCTTCCTTGGCCTCGCCTCCTCCTCTTGACACCATATCGGTTCATCTCGGCGGCCTCCTTCACAGTGGGACTCTCAAGAGTTTGACGTGCACTCACAGCCCACTTCCTTACCACACATTCTCTCTGGAACCTCCTCTCCATGTCAAGCTCAGTATCACGTCCTCTGTGTCACCCCTTCCCTGTTCTTAGCCTGGCTGATGTTTCGTGACAATCCACAAATACAACCACCCTTCCTCCTTTGAAGCATGTCTCTCCTTTCCTGACTGCAGTGAACCCCACTTGTTCCAGCTTATACTTCCTCCCCTGCTATCTCCCACCCTGGTGCTTCTTAGCCTCCTTCACTGATTCCTCTTCCCCCCGACCTCAAATCCTGGGTGCATCCCAGGACCCGGGCCTGGCTTTCCTTCCCTTTCTAACGATTGGCAACTGGGTCAAGTCCAACGGTCTTAGTGCACAATGTGCGCTAATGAGCCTGCCTGCCTTGCTGCTGTCCGCAGGCTTCTCGCTCCCATAACTACACAGAGAGAAGCAGGGCCGCATGGTGGTGGGCTGAGCCCCGACAAAGCCTCAGTGTCTGCGTTTGAGTCCTCACTCTGCTACCTATTTGCGTCAGGACTCCGAGAAGTTTACAGAACCTGCGTCCTTGTCTAGAAATGGGGACAATGCCCTAAAGGGTTCTTGTGAAGATTAAGTAAGTTGACATATTTAAAGGATGCATATTAGTGCCAAGAATACAGCAGGCGCTCAATACGAATTGTGATCAAAACCTACAGTGAACGTTTAAATTAAAAAAAAAAAAAAACTACAGTGAAAGACAAATTCCCCCTCAAGATATTACCTCTTGCTTCAAGCACATTTATCTCATTGTTCTTGCTACTTTCTGGACCAGTTTCGTGTTGCAGATCCAATGAGTGAGGTAAATGAGGACACAGTGTCACATTTTTATTTGACAGAAATTGCCATCGATGTAAACTATAAATGGCTTCAGAAAATGGCAAGAAAAATGGGCTATGTTTGAAGAAAGGCGTATTTTCGAGGAGGATTAATGGCAATATCTTTTACTGTAATACATTTTTAGAATTTAGGCATTTTTAGAATTTAGATTTGATCACCCCTTACACCTGACAGTTGTTGGGATTACCACAAGTAGCCATAAGAGATTCTTCCTTTTAGGTATCAAAGAAGCATCTTATCGTCCCTGAACCAGAACTCTATACGCTTATGAAAACTCATCTCTACTCCGGTCTTCTTGTATCCCCAGTGGAATGATTTATCTCACTTTCCGAAAATATCTTCCACCACCTAAAATGTCCTTACTGGTGTCTGTGTTTAGCTGTCTCTTGTCCGCCAGTCCCCAGCTAGGATTGAAGGGTCCTTGTTCACCGCCCTTACTCTACCTCCTCCCATAGTGACTGGCACCCCCGAGCGGCTGCCGAGCAAATGGGCAAGTGAACCAGTGTGTGAGCTCTGGACTCGAAGCTGGTACCCACATTGGCACTTACGAGTCAGGGCACACCAGGAGACTCAGCCAACTGTTACGGGATGATTGTGTTTCCTTTAAGGGTTACAGTGCACACTAAGTACACTTAACATACTTATCACAGTGCCTGGCCCACAGTAAGCTTCATTATATAATGAAAAATGAAAATAAGCAACCTAGAAGAAATGTAAATGAATTGGATCCCTCGTGGGTACAAACCCAGACATTGTCGAGGGTGAGAAGAAACTTTTCTGTATTCCTTTTTCTAACAGACAGACAGTGCTGGAGATCTTGGGTGATTTGTGCAAGGTCACAGATGTGACTAGAATTGTCCCCTGACCCCAAGTCCTTTAAACACAACATGTTCATTAGCCTTCTCCTCGATTATTTTGATTTGATAATTAATTAACATGAACATGCCTTACACATGAATTTCAGACTGAATTGCTTTTTATATGAGATTGAATTTTGTAACTATTTACAAATATTTATACATCAGAAACAATGTAAAAAGACATACAAAATGTGAATGTAGACAAACTCAATATTTCTCTTTCCATCATTTCTTCATTCTTTGACCCCCTACTGTGTGCGCACTGCTGTGCTAGATGTGAAGGAAAACAAACAGAAGGTGTAGTCCTGCCTTACAGATAGTGCTATGAAAGTATCAGCAGGAAAGATACTGATATATGTAGTTTTTCAGTTGAGTATGTAACAAATACCTGTTGAATGCCTGCTTTGTACCATTTACTTGGGCTCCAGAAATGCCTGGGTGACATTAGGCTGCTGTAACAAAGAAGATTCAACTGAATTTCCACCTCACATAACAATTCGACATGAGTGTTCAGGCTGGTGTGTGGTTCTGTTCTGCTTGGTCCTTTGGAAACCTGGGTTTTTCTTCCTTCCTCTTCTGCTGTTCCCTGAGTCTTCATTATTCAGCCTCTGCATGTGGACCAGAGGTCACAGTAGCTCCAGCAGGCAACACAAAACAGAGAAACAGAGGTGGCACCTGCCATTATGCCCAAACACTCTAGACAAAAAACCACAAAAACCATATGGCTATATGTGACTGTAAAGGAGTCTGGGAAATGCAGGGACCTGGCTGCCACTGCCCGGCCGTGATTCTGTCACTGTGGAAAGAAAGTGGAGTCGGAGAGACATCAGCAAACAAAGGCTTTGTCTTTACGAGCTGCACGCCTACGTCTCTGGACAGACCCTTTCAAACTGTGATAAATGTCCTGAAGAAAGATATGGGGCCGTGAGGGACCAGAATGAAGGGCTGACTGACTCAGTCAAAGCCAGAGCAGCAGGACCCGGCCTTGGAGAGTCTTGGTAGCAGCTCTAAACTCACTAGCTGTGAACCTTTGGGGGAGTTATTTCACCTGTCTCTAACTTAGTTTCCTTATTTGTAAAATAAGAACTATATATCTCAATATAGCAATTACTGTCATTATTAGCACCTTTGTAATGGGGATTAATTTAAGGGCCACAGTACAGGCAGGTACCAAACAAGCCGACACTGCTTCGGGATCCCGGGAAACATGCATCTCAAGAGGTCAGGAGTTGCACAGGTCATCATCCAGCTGTGTTACCAAGTGGTAGTTGTTTAGGTTGATTTTTTTTAAGACAAACACATGGGCTTTGATTATGGCAAGTAACTCCAAAGTTTCTGTTTCTTTCAGTCCATGAAAAAACCCAGCTGTAACAAATGTGCCCGATACATCAAAAAAGGGAAGTGTCTGATTAGCAAATCTTTGAGCTGCTGCCGCCACAGCGTAAAGAATGTTATTTGCACACAACACAAGTGCACAGGAAGACTCGGTGGTGGCGACGGAACCTCTCTCTAGACTGGCAGGTGGATATTCTTATGCTTTTGTGTTTCCAAGTCCGTAACGACACAGTGCATCGGTGTATCTAACAAGGGCCATTTTGGGGTCCCCTTTTCGCTCCTGGCTCTGGGTGATCTCGGGAGTCTTGAGTGGTCCCCGAATCAGGGAGGCCCCTTTATTCTCTAATTCCTACTGTGATCATTTAGCTCTCTTTCGTGTTTCCTCTGCATTTGGTTCCTTCAGGTCATGGGTTGCAAGGTGACATTGTCCACCGCTCACGGGAACCACACACTGCTGCCTCCTCCTTCCTGCTATCGGAGAAATTTTTTTAAGAGAAGGAGACTCACCCTCTCCCTCTTTTCTTTTTTCTCGGGATGATTCTTTCTCCTCACACTCTCTAGACCAGAGCCCCTAGAAAATTCCCTCCATGGCCTGGACCTTTGAGGACAGCAGCCAAGGCAGGGAACGGTTCACTCCTCTGCTCCCTGCCGTGTGCCTGCCAGAGACAGGAAGCAGGATTCTGGTGCCCGTTTAATTGGGAACTACAAAGAAGGGACCCAGGAAGAAAGAAATGAACAAATTCTCTCTCTACCTCGGCTCCTGTGTTTCTGTCCCCCTGGGAAGATGTCATATCAGCAGCTCCCAAGACTGTGCTTTGCAGGCCAAGACACCAAAGAGCAGAGGCCCCCAGCTATAGCTGTTGGTTTTAGTTCGCTTTCATTTGTTTCAATTAACAGTGGAAATAGTTAGAAATGATTAAAATTATGGGGTTGCCACATCCAGTCCGGTTTTCTGGCATTTCTTTAAAAAAAAAAATTCCTCTCTCAAACTGTTTCACTGGTATTCCCAAATGGCATCCCTGGAGCTGAGTCAGGACACCCCGTTTGGAGGGAGTATCAACCGTCTGGTTTCTCAGAGAACCCAACACCCTTAACTTCCTAAAGTCCAGGGTTGGTGCCTGGTACCAAGTATCAAACCACAGAGTCATGAGGAAAACAACTGTTTTATGGATCCACATTACAAGTAAAGAAATTAAAGATAGATCCAAAGGTCTTCTTTGCTTAGGGAAAGTAGGGATGAAGATATTTCCTTCAGAAAGTGAGAACCAGCCAGGCGTGATGCAGCACATATGTAATTTCAGTACTCGGGAGGATGAGGCAGGAAGATGGCGATAGTTGAAGGCCAGCCTGGACTACACAGCAAGACCCCATCTCAAAAAACCATAAACCAGGAAACAAAAAAGTGAGAACTAGTCCCACCTGGTTAGAGTGTGTGCGAACTATGTGGGGTCTAAGTACAATTCAGAGTAGTGTCGCCAGATAAAATATAGGGCACCAGTTAAATCTGAATTTCAGATAAGCAATGAATGTTTTTCTAGTGTATGTCCCAAATATTGCATGGAACACACTTGTACGGAAAAAAAAAAAAAGGTACTGTTTTTCCAAAACTTAAATTTAACTGGGCATTCTGTATTTTTTTCTCTGTCCTAAACCTGACAGTTTTCCTTAAGGGGCCATTAGAAAACACATCAATTTCCTCACTTATTTTCTTTACTTGTTTCCTCTCCTTTCTGCTATGAATATAGAGAAAGGGGAAGAAAAGCCCCAGAGAACGAGACACTGTAGGAAAGACTTCGGCAGAGTGCTGGAGGAAACCAAGCTCCTTAAACGCAGCCAGCGAAGACTCTGTCTCCAAGTTGGGTGTGAGCACGGAACAAGTGCAGATGAAGAGTGTGAGGCTGTTTTGGCCAGGGGAGGACTGGGGGTTGGACCCAGGACCTTTGCCCTGAGCTACATATCCCCAGTCCTTTTTACTTTTTTATGTTTTTTTAAATTTTGAGACAGGGTCTTTCCAGGTCATTAAAATGCCCAGTTTGGACTTGAACTTATGATCCTCCTGCCTCAGCCTCCCAGACTAAGTGTGCACCACAGCCCTTGCCTGAGGTTTCTTTACAGAAGAGCCTTGATAGCCAGAAAACATAAATTTCACATGGAAACATTGGAGACATAAGAATATAAGATCCCAGAACGGGGTCATGAGAAAGTGGACAATTGCAGAAAAACGCGTGTGGCCCAGACTTGAACAGAGACGGCAACTCCCTATCCATACCTGGCTAAGGGGGTTTCCGCATTCTTACCAAGGAGCAATTCATCATTGCATGTTAACTGAGATCTGCATATTAATGCATACGCAGACGGTCACTCATGATTGCGTTTGTGTTCATCGTTATGTAAACTAGTTGTGATCTCTACTCCAAAGATCACATTCATCCATTCTCAGTTAAAGCTTAAAGAAGCACATAGCTGGACAAGCTGGCAAATGCCTGTAGTCCCGGTACTAAGGAGGCTGAGGCAGGAGGATCACAGAGAATTTGAGGCCATCCTGAACTATGTATGAGACCCTGTCTCAAAAAACAAAACAAAACAACCTTAAAGAAGCACTTTAGGAGAAGGATTTTAGATGGATTCCTGGGTGTATCTGGTTCTGCCTAAGCACCCTAACCAAGATCTGAGACCAGAATGGTTAACATTTGGAATTCCCAGAGCAGAAGGCTTCCTCCCGCTTTGCAGTGTGGGATGGGAGGAAGAGCATCGCAGTGCAGGGACCCGCTGATGCGTGGGCAGAGAGGGACACATGGTCAGATGCCATACAAGATCCCTGTGAGTCCAGGATGAAGGGAGGGGCTGGGTGCTCCTCAGAGGAGAGTTCTGGCCAGGCCTGCAGTGTTCCTGGAAGGCCCCTCAGACAGGCAACGCCTGAACTGCATTTTAAAGATTAAAGAGAAGGTCAAGCAAGAAAAGGCAAAAGTGTTCCAGACGGGGAGTCATGAAGCAAACTCAGAGGCAAATAGTTAACTGCCAACTGCCAGGCAAGGAGAGGTGAGAGATGGGGCCGCAGAAACAGCCAGAGCTCGTGTGGCGAGTTTAAAGTTCACATTTTTCTTCTTAAGCCTGAGCCAGCCCCCACGCTTTGGAAAGCAGAGCAATAGGGCCTAGTTTGAATTCTGAAGGAGGGTTGTAAGGGAAGAGGGGACACTGCCTGCAGGGAGACCATGTGTAAGATTACAGCAAGGGCCCAGGTGGAAATGGACCAGGATCTGAGCTACAGCAGTGTAAGGAACAGAAGGAATGAATGAATTTAATACACGATTTCCCGAAAGACCAATAGGATGTAGCAACTGATTAAATGAGGGAATATGAAGAGACTTGGATGAGATGAAGAAGCCAAGGATGGCTTCCAGCTTGGGCAGCTGGGCAGCGCCAACTAAAACAGGGAATACCAGAAAGAGAAGAGGGTGAGTCTGGCCTCAGCCGCACCGAGCTCTGGCTGCCCCAGAACATCCAGCTGGAGATCACACGGGAGGCCACTTGCAAGACCTTCAAAGGCCCAGCGCTTTTATTTCTGGAAACCCCATCCCACATCATAGCAAATGTATTAAAATTCACCCACATCCCACATTAAATATAATATTTGCAGTTAAAAAAAAAACCTGGGAGGATTTTTATAATTTTGATTTTTGAAATGATTCGCAATTCATTTCATTTATGATTGGTCATGGTTTCTTCAATTATCTTGCAAATAAAACTTTCTTAAATACTAAATACACTTTTGTAATGAAATTGACAGAGTGCTATGTTTTACATAATACTGAGTAAGTTTGCCCTCACGGGGCTTGTTTTTGTACTGTGCAGTTTATTATCCCTTTATCTGGGTCTCCTAGACCCAAACTGGTAGGCCCATGAGAAGTTCACACTCCAGAGCTGAAGCCCAGGGGAACGATGAGCTAAAACCAAGACTGCCTTGTGAGCAGATGCTTAGACAAGTACACATGCTCAGGAGAGAGAGAGTTTTGTAAATTCTGGGTAAAGCCACAAAAATGAATTTAACTGCCCCAAGAAAACATAAACTGAGAAGGCAACAGACCTAAAGAAATTGAGAACTCTGCAAGAGGGTCAAAGAAAAGAGGATTCCACAGAAGAGATGGAGAGAATGGTGAATAAATATCAGCAAGAAAAAAGGGAGGGAGGGTAGAGAGCTAAGGGAGCAAAGAAGAGAAAAGGGTGGCTATTGGGTGCATTCGGGACCATTTTTGCAGATAAAGATAAAAAAATCACAGTGGACTGCTGGAGTGCTGCCAGTAGAAGAAGTCACTAGGCACAATGGGGACTGAGGTCTGCAGGAGGCTGGGCAGGGTGGGGAAGACAGAGCTGATCTTCAGAAGCATCTCCAGGGCGAGGAGGGGCGGGAACGGACAGGAGATGAGCACCAGAAGTGGTGGTTGTCCAAACCCGGGCAAGACAGGACAAAGAAGATAGGACAATAGCTGGAGCGAAGCATTGCCAAAGGAAGCCCCCGTTTGCTTAGAGTAGGAAGGTGCGAGCGCTCCCCCAGCCAAGCTGAGAACTCCAAGGCAGGCGGAGACATTCAGTGAGCAGGGCGAGGAGGGGCCTGTGGGTGGATGCCTGGAAGGACAGAGGGGAGAGGGGCAAAAACCAGCGTGAGGGCTCCCGGACCGGGCGAAGGGATGCTCCTGTCTAAACATGTCACATCCTCCACAGGACTGGGAAGCGCAGGCACAGAACAACTCTCTTGACTTAGCTTTGGCTCCATGTGGAAAAGTAGGACATTTCAGTGTCGAGGGGCCGTAGAGATGATGTATGCAGTTCTCTCTCTCTCTCTCGCTCTCTCTCTCTCTCAGAAATTTCAAAGAATAAATATAAATCTATACACATATACGTGTGTATGTTATCCATAACAGTGGAAGACACCTTCCCGATTCCAAGTGAGAGTGTCTCTTTCCAGTAATTTATGTACTTAGAAGAGGAAAAAGAGGAATAGAACAGGGAAAAGAAGTAGAGAGTTTAAAACTTAAAGCAGACTGAATTCCCCTTCCTAAGCAATCACGTCTCAATCAACCGTGTTTACCCAAACCCTGTTTGGCCCCATTTAAAGTGTTCATTCATTCACTGAGCAGCGTGTGGGAGTCCCCTTCCCTCTATCAAGCCCAGGGACTATAGGTTCCTGCGATGAGGGACAAATTCTCAGTGAACATTATTTGATACATGAAGCAATTCCCTCTCTCCACTCGAATGCTTCCTTCCAACCCCCAAGGCTGCCCCACTGTCTGGCAGTCTTCGAATTTAATGAGCAGCTCTCCGATGACCCTCTCCCAAACTTTCCCTCCCCACCACAGAGCAGATTCAAAACAGCTCCCTCTGGAGGCCTGGGCTGGCTCTAGGTTGGAAGTGGGTTTGGATTGGTTGTGTGGCGCGAGCAGCAGAAGATGAGACATGAGTACACTGACGTTAGCCTGTATTAGTCAGGAAAATTCTAAGAAATGGTTCCCAAAGAGAGGTGGGAAGAGGATTTTTTTCTCCTCTATTAGACTTATATAACTTGTAAAATAACAGGCTGCCATTTTAGAATAGTTGGTGTTGGCACACTGTTATTGTGAAAATTACATGAAACTATTCCTTTTAGAAAATATTACTTCAAGTTTTAGGTTAAAATTTAATGCCAAACACAGATGAGTAGTTGGTTTACACAATTATCGCCTTTTTCTTAGAAGTAAGGGCAAAACCTCAAAACATGCCACAGCAAAATGGCTATTTCTGTCACTGGCTAACAATTGAAGGACTTCCATAAACCTTTGGAAATGAATATTCCCAGGAAAATCTATTTGACGAAAGTCACAAGGAAGTTATTAACTGGAGTTAAGTCACTGACAAGAGATGTTATTAATGATCTCATCAAAATTTCAAGTGCGTTTAATGTTCACATCGCAAGCCTCGTTATTGATGAGTCAGAGAATATTAAATTATTCTATAGTAGTTACTTAGATAGAAATCAAGTAATAAAAAGATGAAGAACTTGAATTCTAGATAATTCCATAATTCCTTAAATTTCACACAGTCAAAAAGTTATAATCATTAGCCTTTCTGGCTCCCCCTCCCCAAATCTACTGACTGTTATTACAGTCAGCTTCTCTTCTACATTAATTGCTCCCTGTTTCTCTTCCAAATGCTGATGCAGGAGGCAGAAAGTCAGAAAAGTCCTCCAAGCTTTGGTTTTCCAAAAAGCAGTTCAGAAAGTTCAGCTTATTTTCAGATTGGAAGAGACACTTTCGAGTACCTGGGTCTTGAGCTCTGTCCCTTAAAGACCTTCGCTCCTCCCTACTCTGCACTTCCCAGCCTCCAGGTCGGCCCGGACTCAAAGCCTGGATTCTTTGCCTTTCTTAGCGCCCTTGATCAGAGCGAGAGCTTGGTCACACACCGATGTTTCATACATGTTGTACCTGTAACCTATGCTAAACCTTTCCAGAAATACGTATTTTACAATTTTTGTCTTCTAGACCATGACTCCAGTTACCTAAGACAAACTTGGTTCACGGCAGAGCCCCTATACTGCCAAACATTTCCTCAATTCCTAAGATTCACACAGCATCTTGCAAAACCTCAAAATATGCCACAGCAGGAGCCGCAAGGACAGAGGTCAAATGGAGTGGTCCTAGCTCTCGGGGCGCTCCAGAAATAAACACAAGCCACTCAGTGCTCTGCCCAAGGCGGGTGCTAGTCATGTTCCAGGAAGTCATGGAGGCAGAGAAAATCCCTAAGCCTGCGTGGATGAGGCAAGAGCAAGGAAAGCATCCCAGAGACGCTGAGGCCGACGCTGAAGGGCAGTGGGATTCCAGACTTGTGCTTCCATCTCTGTTGCCGTCCTGTGCCGGCTCCCTGCTCCCTCCTCTCCGTCCTCTGTGGGACTTTTACACTATCCCTCTACGTCCCTCTACGCAGAGACCCGGCAGCCTGCTTGCTCTAGACCGCGGCTCTGGTGTCCTGCAGGGCCGCCACGGATGCCCAGGGAACAGCAAGTGTCCTTGGAGACGGGACCCCCACACAGGTTCAGCGTCCCTCAAGGATGACCGGTGCCCATAAAACACGCCCTTCATGTGTGGATCAAGCTCTTCTCATTAAACCATGCCTCTTTGCTCACTGGTCCATTCATCCACGAGACGGAGACTTAGTTTCCCACCCAACCAGCGCACCGAGTCAAGTAGAGGTGCTGCGGTGGGCACCGGAGGCCGAGCGCAGGTCATAAGCAGATACCACGGCGTCATGCAGAAGGGACGTGAGCACTCGCGGGTTTGGCTATCTGGAGGAGGAAGTTCTGGAACCCGCAGCCCCCGGATATCAACGTGTTTTATAAGAAACTAACACTCGGTAGGCTGAGGACCTTGGCCAGAACCAGCCTTCTGTAAACAAGCACCGTGATGTGAAGCTGAGACCCCCAGGACTCCGCTCTCTGAGCAGCAGCCCTTCTGTGGACTATGAGACCCCCTGCGCCCTCCCGATGTTCTCCCACATTGGTCCAATTAGTTGCCTGCCCGGAGACGGTGATGACCTCTATGGAGGCAGCTGGAGGCAATTGTGCAGAATGATCTGGCCGTGCTTCAGGCCTCTCTGCTCCGCGCCAGTTGGCATGGGACAGTTGCCAACAGTTGGCAGCCTCTCCGGGCTCCATCCTTTTAGTCTCCAGCGCACCCCTGCGTATCCCCAAGATTCGGCTTGGTGGGGCGGCGGCACAGGGGACGGAGGGCTTAGGGTGAGTTTGGGGAGGGCGGCCCGGAAGACCAGCCTTTGAAACCTGACTGGGAAGAGCAGCCAGGCAAAAGAGAAGGTAAAAAGACAGCAGAGAGAGAGACAGACAGAGAAGACTACTGGATAAAATCAAAGACAGCATAAAGAAGGGTGAGAAGTGGAAAAGCAGTAAATGGAGCAAGAGAGACAACAGCATCTGGGTGAATAAAGTGACAACCGCACCTGTGACTAGTACAAAGCTTTCCCCAGGAGAGACTAGGAAGCGCTTTAAGAGAGAAACGCGGATTCCCCCGCCCCAGCTTCCTCCCCTGCACCCGCATCACGGTGCCTGTAAACACTTGCCCTCCACTCCTCTCCTCTCCTGCAGCAGCCTCCAAGGACACCTCACCGCCCTGCCCAACCAGGCCAGGGCCAGTCTCCACTTCACCTCTCTGGTGCGAGGGATGAACGTGAGCCTTTTAAAAAGGACTTTACTAAGGAACAATCAGAAATGGAAGGCAGCTTTCTAAACCTGCCACTAGCAGCTCTCTAAGCATAAGATAACAAAATGTGGTGTGCCAGTTGCCTGACTTCACCTTACTTCTACTCAGTATTTCTTGAGTGCCTGTTATGTCCAAGCACTGTCCTCAGAGCTGGGCATCAGTCAGTGAACACCACAGCGAAGCTCCCGCCCAGATTCACCTCCGCCGGGGCTCTGTGGCCGGGCATCCCGCACGGCCAGCGCACTGTGTCTCCTCCTACTTGCACCTGCCTGGAACTTCCCATCTGCAAATGCCAAAACCTCATTCAAACCACTCTGAACAAAACTGGGACTTTATCGCCTTGAATAACTAATGCACTGGCTTTGGGCGTCCCTAGACGTGCCATCCCGTGCTTGTCTTCGGGATGCGCCGCCCGCTCCATGCTGGCTGCTCTTCTCAGGCTTCCTTCTCAGCCCTCTCCCTCGGCCGGCTGACGGCGGCTGGCACCGTAAGCCTACTGGGTGCTCATGGTAGCTGCTCCTCGGGAAAAAGAAAGCAGCTCTATTAACGCGTGAAGGAAAGTACAGGGGAGCTGCCGATTGGTCCGCGTTAAGTCACAGGACCGTCCCTGAGCGAGGTCAACGAATCCTCCTGTAGCCCACACAGTCCTAATTTAAGCACGCAGTTCCAGTCACAAACGAGGCCACGAACAAACAATTCGCAATTGGTATCCTTGCTCCATTCACCGGAAATAAGAATTGCAAGTTTTAAGTGCCTTATTTGGAGATCGGAGGGAAAGGGATATTCTTAAACAAGACTGTGCTTGAGGACCCTCCTGATGAAGATCTTATTCCACTTTTAACACAACTCCATAAGGCACTAATGATAAAGACAAACGCTAACACAATTTTAATTGATTTTATTCACATTAGAAAGTACGTAACATCACCAAGCATGGTGACGCATACCTATAAGCCCAGAAATTTGGGAGGATGAGGCAAGATGATTGTAAGTTCAAGCCCAGCCTGAGTAACTTAGCAATTTAGTAGGACTTTGTCTCAAAATAGAAAAAAATTAAGAAGGGCTAGGGGTATAGCTCTGCGTGAAGCCCCTGGATTCAGCCCTAGGACCCTCCCTCCCCACAGACGCACTAAAGTTCATGGAAGAGGCTGTAAAATCAAATGAATGATCTCAGTAGACATGAGCAGAACTAGATGGGATGAGCAATGTGCTTAGTGTTTGATACCAAATTTTTTGACATGGCCGACACCAAGTAAAGCAGACTGGAGTGAGGTAGCGCGATGGCGGCCGCATGTACAATGGGACAGTGCCTGGCATTTGCTAAGGACAGCTTCACCGACTCCCTCCCATCTCACTGCCTTGGAGATGTTTTCAGAGTCTGTTCTGACTTTCGTGTGTCTTCTGCCTCTTCCCATCTCCTGCGGGGCTTGGCACAGTGATTCACCTCCAGCAGGCCTTGCAGAAGAGCCAGGCGGGTTGCCATGGTGAACTATGCTGGGCAAGCAGGAGGAAGAGAGGAAAAGTGGAGTGGAGGAGAGAGGACTGGAGAGGAGAGGGGAGGGGAGAGGAGGGGAAGGGAGAAGAGGAGAGGGGAGGGAAGGGGAGG
>PVJO010004523.1:0-108670 GCA_004026905.1 Hystrix cristata | reverse complement strand
AGCCAGTACCACATGGAATTGCATTAAATCCTTATAGTAATTTAGGAAGTATGGCCATTTTCACTATGTCGTTTCATCCTACCCAGGAACACCATATATGTTTCCATTTTCTGATATCCCTTTCAATTTCCTTTTTTAGAGTGCTGTAGTTTTCGATGTAAAGATCTTTTACTTTCTTTGTTAGATAGATCCCTAAGTAATTCATTTTTTTGGTGCAATTGCGAAAGCTGTATCTTCTGTTATTTCTTTCTCAGTGAGTTTACTATTTGTAAATAGGGATGCTATTGACTTTTGGGTGTTGATTTTGTATTTGGCAATGCAACTGTTGGTGGGACTGTAGACTGGTCCAACCACCGTGGAGATCAGTATGGAGATTCCTCAAAAAACTACAACTAGAGGTTCCATTTGACCCGGCTATTCCCCTACTGGGGATCTTCCCAGAAGAATTAAAATCATCATACCACAGTGATATATGCACAACTATGTTCATGGCAACACGGTTTGTAATAGTTAAGTCTTGGAAACAACCCAAATGACCAACAACCAATGAATGGCTAAAGATGTGGTTTTCCTACACAATGGAGTACTACACCGCCATAAAAAAGGATAAACTAGAGACATTTGTATGTAAATGGATGTACTTTGAGAACATATTCTTAAGTGAAATAAATCAGACACTCATGAGTACACACTGAATTGTTTCTCTGATACGAGAAACCATAAGTGTAAATAAGGACAAAGAGGTATAATAGATACTATATAAAAGGAAGATACTATTCAAAAGAGAGTAGAACTAGAAAGAGAGAAGGGGAAAAGCAGGAAGGGAAAAAAGAAGGGAAAGGGGAAAAGGAAATAATGGAAAAATATGATTAAACCTGCTATAAATAGGGAAGGAGGGAACAGAAGGGAGGGGCAGGGAAGAGGGGGAAAACCAAGATACATCATGTACAGGTACAAAATAACTGTGATGAATGTGATCATTATGTGTACTGTGTACCAATACATGTTCTTGGTTTAAAAAAAAAAAAAAACAACCAGCAGCACATAGATGAGATTGAGAACGGCCTCCTGCCCTAGCAGTAGCAAGGCCTCCTTCAATTGTGAACGCACTGGGCTCTGAGTACCTGGGTGTCTGAGAACCGTGAACTAAATCTTGGGTAATTAATGCCTTAAGCTGACGTCCTCCCTCATCAGGGTGCTCTGGGGCTCTCTTCTCAAAGCAAAATCATTCACTTTTGCAACTTTGAGCCTTTCAAGGGTGGAGTCCTGCCTGTTCTAATGATGTCTTCAAATCATCTTTCCAGTTGTCCTATTTTAACATACTGGGCTTCTTTTTAATGCTAGTTGTGTTAGCAAGAAAGTTGTCTTCTGCTCCACCTTTGGAGGCCTTAACTTTACTGGAGATTCCCTTCTGTCCAACCTCAAAACTTTTTAAATTAGTCAGTGAGGGCTTTTGATTTTTATACTCAATGCAGAGCTGGCTAAAAGCCTCCTGCAGTACCCAAGTACTTAATATTTGGCTGCCTTGAAATTTCCTCCGGTAGATTAATTAGTCTGCAGCTCTTAATCTCAGTCTCCTTCAAAGTCTCAATTCTGGAGCAAAAATGTAGACAAATTTTCTGCCAGAAAATAGCACATGTGGCCTAGAGTTGAATTGAAAATGTAGTCCTTGTTTCCAACAGAAACCTCCTGAGTCTAGTCTTTTCTGTCTGCTTTATTATCATCATTCTGATTTTCTGAGCTCTGATCAGAATCTCCCTTCAAACTCAGCTTACATCATTCTAAAGCTGCTCTTCTATTTGGCAGCTTCAAGCCTTACTAAATTCCTCTCATAAACCAGCTCTAAAAGTTTCTGGACCACATGGTCATGTAGCATCATAACAATGATCCCAATTCTCAGGTACCAAAATCTGTCTTGTTACTTGTTCATCACTGAGACACAATACCTAACATCCACAATTTAAAGAAGGAAAGGTTTACTTTGGCTCAGAGTTTGTAGAGGTTTCAATCCATAGTCACCTGGCTACTAGGCCGGGCGGTGTGGCAGTAAGACATGGCAGAGGAGGGAGGGCTGCTTGTGGCATTACAAACAGGAAACAGACAGACCAAGGGAGGAAAGTGAGAGATACATCCTTCCAGGCTACGCCCCAATGACCCACCCTCCTCATTAGGCTTCACCTCCCAATGTCACATTTAGATACAAGTTTAGCAGTGTACTAATCATGCCCCCATGATCCGATCACCTCCCCAAAGCCCCACGTATGATCCATTCACCTCCCCAAAGCCCCACCTATGAGCACAGGAGGCTATTGAAGGGCATCTAGATATAAACTATAGCCCTGTTCTTATGTAGTCACCATCTGACTTTCAACTTGTAGGAAACCTTATTTATTTATTTATTTATTTATTACTTGCTTATTTATTTATATTTATAAGTGAGATTGTATGGCACTCATCTTTTTGTGCTTGGCTTAGATCACTTAATATAATAATCTCCAATTCCATCTGTGTAGTCACAAATTACGGGATCTCATTCTCTATATTGCTAAATAGTATTTCACTGTGCGTATATGTACCACTCATCAGCTCATGGACAGTTAAATTATTGTCATTTCTTGGCTAATGTGAATAGTACAAAAATGAACATGAGTGTGACGATATCTCCTTGATTACCAATTTCATTTTTGGGCTATCTGCCCAGTAGTGGGATTATAAGATCATATGGTAATTCTGCATTGAATTTTTTGATAATTGCCATATTCAAGATCAGAATACTAGTATGTGAATGTCTCAGCTGTGAATATAATTCATTGTCCATTATAACATGTTATAGTTTATATATCAAATGTCTCCCCAAAGTCTCGTCTGGTCAGAGTGGGGCTTCTGGAAGATGACTGGAGCTGTTAGACGGTGAGATCCTGTGGGAAGAGTCATATCACTGAGAGCATGCCTTTGGAGGGCCTCTATCTCTCCCCCTTCCTCCCCACTCTCCCTATGCTTTCTGGCTGCAATGAGTTGAGCAGCTTTCTTCCACCGCACCTTTCTGCTATGTCGTTTTTTGCCTTGGTGCCAGCCAACCATGGAATGAAACTTTTGAAACTATGAGCTAAAATGTACTGCTCCTCCATTAAATTGTGGATATTAGGTGTTTTGTCTCAGTGACTGAAAAGTGACTAATACATACCACATTCTGTTTTAAACGAGGTTCAAAACAAATATTTGAGCCAAATGATGGGTGCTTAGATAAGATTTAAAAATATGGCCTCTAGATTATCATATTTCCTTTGACTTCTCCACGTGAAATCCAGCTAGTACACAATGCGTAATCAATAAATAGCCACAGTTACATCTTTACCATAATTACATCATAGTGGAGAGGGGGCTTCAGCACCACAGAAAACATGCATCGGAATTATGTCCTGGGGACTTCCTCAGTTCTCTGTCTAGTATTCTCTTTAAAACACTGGCTCAATTCAAATTCTTGATTTTTATTTTAATTTTGCATTTAAACAATTTTAAAGACTTTTACTCTCATGGATGCTTATCTTACTAATATAGTATATCCAACCATTTCTTTCTTTCTCATGAAATCCCTCAAGTCATAGGATTAACTTGTTGCATTAGAAATGCTTCACTTCCCTAGTGGCTTGCAAAGTGCCTACCCTGACTACATTTAGTAAACAAATGAATAATTTGGCATTTCAGTAGAGTTGTTGAATTTAATGCATTTTGGAACTAGCAAAGCAAACCAATGTTTTGGAGTATATTGTATATGCCATAGCTGCAGATGAGGAATGGCTGTCAATAGGTGTAATGTGACAGAAACTATCGTAGGAAAGATTATCTATGCTGAGACAGTGTTCACTCCTAACTAATGATTAAAATCACAAGTTATTTTTTTTACAAAATCTATTCAAATGTCCCTTTTACCAGAAAAATAAGAAGTGCTAATTAGGAACAAAATCCACTTAACTGAAATCTTACTTGTATTACATATAATCAGTTCCAAGTGGAAATAGTATATAATTTGAATTTCCAAATATCACAGTAGATTGCCTGTCTTTCCAGCTTATTTATTGGAGGAACTCATCTCCAATAAATCCCTGTTCCACAGGGAACAGACTAGAAGCCACAGTTTGTTCTTCAAGCGCATTTGGGTACCAATTCATGTTTGGAGGCAGGTAAAGCTTGGTAGATAATGTGTGGCTTCTGGAGTCATACAACCCTTGGTTTGTCTTTCAGAATGACCACATTCTAGTTGTATCTTAGACAAAGTTGTTCAACTGCTCTCTGTACTGTCTATATCAGGTTGTTGATAGGAATAAATGTACTAAATGACAATTTCTTAGAGCAGTGCCTGCCCTATGGGAAGCAATCAATAATCAATGCCTGTTTTTACTCCATGTTTCAAATTATATAATGTTTTTTAAAAGTACAGACAAATACAATTGCAAGCCCTTGAAGACCCAATTCCCTTAAACTGCAAAGTTTAGGATAAAATTTACTGCAATTATAATTCCTTTGTGAAGGTCAAAGATTACCACAGGACAATGTTTCCTTTATTTGAAATGCTTTGAAATAGAAGTATTTTGGATTTTCAATTTTTTTCTGATTTTAGAATATTTGCCTACGCACAATAAGATTTGTTGGTGACAGGAAAAGCATCTAAACACATGTTTCACTTATGTCTCATATCACTCTTTTACCTATAATAGCATAAAGATAATTTTATACCATTTTTTTTCAGTGCACTTGTATTTTGACTATGACATGTGACATGATATCAGATGTAGAATTTTCCACTTGTGGTGTCATGTTGGCAGTGATAATGTTTTGGATTTTGGAGTATTTTGGATTTCAGATGTTCAATTTAAGGATATTCAACTTTATAAGAAATATTTACTGGCTATATCTCACAGAACAACTGTTGATCCCTGTTTGTTCTCACAGACTGTTTCATGGGAACACAGTAACACAATTGCCTATGCCTCATTTCATTTTGCAATAACAGTTCAGTAGTTTCAACAGGTAGTCACAAAACCTAACATAGGAATTATCTGAATCTTCACAGCAAGTTTGTACAACCCTAGTTGTGGCATGAGTTACACGTAGGCTGGAAGAAAAGTGAATTCCAAAAACAGGTTTTGCTAGAAAGATCCTGTGGAGATTTAATGCTAAAAATGGACAAAGTTATAGTACAAAAGTCCATAAAAAGCAGATTGCCCAAAAGTTTACATGTATGCCTATTAGAGGTTTGCCAAAGTATAAACATATCATGAAATTCACTATTATAAGTGTATGATTCAATATGAGAATATTTCCATTATCCTGAAAAATTCCCTGCTACATATTTATAATCCATCTCTATTACCACCCCCATGTCATACAACTACGAGTTTCTTCTGATCCTGTAAATTGCCTTTTGTGGACATTTCATAAGTTGAATCATTCAATATATGACCTTCAGCATCTGTCTTCTTGCACTTAGGATATTTATTGTTTGTAAGATCTGTTCGGGTTGAGACATTATCAGTATTTCATTTATTTTGATTGCGAACTAGTTTTCTGTCATATGGGTATGCTGTGTTTCATCCACTGTTCAACAATATTGGACATTTAGATTGCTTCTAAATTTTATATTTTATGAACAATGCTACTGCTGTGAACATTTGTTAATATGTAAAATATCTCTCTCTCTCTCCCTCCCTTTCTCTCCTCTCTAGATATGTGCATAGATTCACTTGTATAGATTCTTAGACTTACTCATCTGATAAGTTTCCATACAGATTTTTAAGAAATTGTTGAAGCATTTTCCACCATGGCTGTATCATGCAGCGTTCCATGAGTGAGGTGTGAAGTGTCCAGGTTTCCCAAGCCTCCCAAAAAAACCTTACTATATTTCTGTTTTTTACCACTCTAGTGGATAAAGAAACCTGCAGATAATTTTATTCCATTTTAATTTTCATTTTCTTAACATAAACTAATGAGGTCTTTCATGCTTTTAGCCATTCATGTGTTGTCTTGGTAAAATTCTATTCAAATATTTTAACCATTTTTATTTTATTTTATTTATTTATTTTTTGTGCTGGGGATCGAACTCAGGGCCTTGTGCTTGCTAGGCAAGCACTCTAACCACTGAGCTAACTCCCCAGCCCTTAACCATTTTTTTTTTTTGTTTGTTTGTTTGTTTTTTTGTTTGTTTTTTTGGCGCTGGGGATTGAACTCGGGTCCTTGTGCTTGCAAGGCAAGCACTTTAACCACTGAGCTAAATCTCTAGCCCCTGAGCTAAATCCCCAGCCCCGCCCTTAACCATTTTTAAACTGGATTTTTTTTTCTTTTTTACCACAGAATTCTTAGAATTCTATAAATCTCAGATGCAATTATTTTATCAGTTACCTGATATTATTAACAATTATTTGCTCTAGATCAGAGGCATCCAGAAGTGGCAGTATCCTTCTGAGCCTTGGTTTTTGTAAATGCTGTGTAGTACGTAGAGTATGAACTTTGGAATCAGGTATATCTAGGTGCATATTTTATCACTTTGGTTACCAGCTTTGTGGACCCTGACTGTGTTGAGTCTCAAAGTTTAATTTCCTTCCTTTAAAATAGGATGCTAAACACACACTTCACCTGAGAAATGAACAAGTTTAGTTCAGCAACACACTTGGAAGTCAGTAAATGAAATCCAGTTCCTATCTTCTAAAACTAATATTCTCTTTGGAAGAGGAAGGTGTTTGAAACGGTGAATACCCTACTATGAGAGGTGACATTTTACAACCTTTACTGGTCCTAGCCAATACTCAGATGCAAGAAATTTAACTTGGCTGAAGTTGGCTGGTCAGGAAGCACGTCTGGAGTTACTGATGTTAAGTGGTTAAATTTTGGGTAGCAACAAAACAGGAGGAAGAGACAGTGAAGGATGATAATGATACATATTCTATTTCTTTACTTTCTCTTTATGCTTGATTACCACATAACTCTTACAAGATTTATAAGTGAATTCCCCTAGAAATATTTCTTCTACACCCACAGACAAAGAAGTGTCATTTATATTGAGGTCATCAAGGCAAATAGGAGCTGAATTCATGAGCAAGATTCATTTGCAATAAGATTTCTGAATGATTTGATAATAAAATTCAGAATAACTTCTAAAGGATTTATAAATAGTTACTAGAACAGCTAGATGTAACAGTGTGTCCAAAAGAACCCAATTTCCATTCTTTTCCATTTCATTGCAATCATATAGAGCTATAAAAGTGACTGGAGTTTTGTGCAATCAGCAAAAAAAGAGCAAAAAGCAGTTTTCCCTAGTCGAAAGCTGGCACATGCTGGAACACTTATTAACTATTTCAGCCACCTGAAAACCTCTAGATATCGTTAGTGAACACTTTCAATAGCCTAGTTGTGTATAAGTTTGGTGTTAAATTGATAACAATATGGGTAGTCAGGATTTGGGGGAAAATGGCTCATGCCATGCAAAGGACTTTCCTTGTTCTGTAAGTTTGCAAGAAACAAGACTCTAAAATGTCTTTCTGTTGAGTTTAATGTCAAGAAGAACTGACGATACTTGAAATAAGAAAAAAAAGAATGGATAGAAGTTAAAGCCTGGGAGAGGTTGAGACAAAGGAATGTAGGAAAAGGATTACAGGGAAGATCACCCAGGGTACAAAATGTTTACACTATTTCTTTCCAAGTTGTGATCTCTCAAAAAGTCCCAGAAGCAATTCATATTCCAATCTGTCTTACTTTCCCTCAGGAAAATCTTAGAGTTATATATATAAATAAAGTCATCCCTGAAATGTGTAAAGTGTTCAAGGGTGATTTAGCATCCATCAGTAACAATACAAAAAAACTCACATTTAAACATTATATTTTTCTAAAATGTAAGAGCTCCAAATAAGCTTCATTCATGAGTTCTTCACTCCCTCTTGGGCTTTAAAGTATACTACGCATGAACATTCCCAGTGCTACCTAACTGAAGCAATTTTGTCATAAGTCAAGATTGTTAGCGTGATCTGGGAAAGGGGATGGGCTAGAGAATGAGAATCAGAAATAAAAAAAGAAAAAAACATAGTGATAGAATATAGTCTTTTCATTTCTTTCCATGGATCAAATGAACTGGGTAATTTGTGGAGCTTCAGTAGTGGTATACAGAAACAACATTTAGATACAAGTGTGTAGGCCACATTAAAAAATATATTTGTAGGAAACCCTTTATTTGAAACATAAAGGATGGATAGATTCATAAGATAAATCAAAGCACTACATAACAGGAGATTTTCATAGAGAGGGAAAATTCCCCCAATTGAAATCAAGCATTATTCTTCTCCACTCTCACTGTCACCATTGTAACAATTATCTCGTGTTCATTTTATTACTATTTACATGCTGTTTATAGTGCTTTAATATGTTTGAGGACAAGAATCTTATCGGTTTGAATTTTGTTTTCACCTGTTGCAGTGTGCAGTTACAGTAGCATGGTGTGTAGTACAGAAGATGCTCAAATTCTGAACAGAATTTACAATGTGAATGTGAAATTAGATGACCATGTTAATCTTACACAATTTACTTAGGCTTTTAATATCTAATTCTTGTTCTATGAAATGTAATGTTTCTTATTAAATCAGTTGCTGGGAATTGAAATATGTTTCCCACCTCTGTTAGCTGGAGTAGGAAAGTGATTTGAGTCACCTTGAGCACAATAAAGTGCAGATGGACGGTGCAGACTTTGTCAAGGGGCCAGACCAGGAAAGCTCCCAGATCAAAGAAAGAACTCTATGTCCTGGGGAACATTTATTTTCTCTATATCAGTCAATTCCACTCTTGGCCCCTAGCATAGCAGTTTTTCAGTTGCTTTATCTATAGAATATGTAATGTATTTCTCTTCATTCCCAGAAATACAAGCCTACCCTGAGCCACTGACATAACTCAATGGATTGTTGAAGTACCTTTTTAAATACTTTCTCTGCTTCTACTTTTGTCCTCTTAGTGCCTTTTGGTGGTGGTGGTGGTGGGGGCTGTTGCTGGGGATAGAACTCAGGGCCTTGCACTTGCTAGGCAAGCAGTCTACCACTTGAGCTAAATCCCCAACCCCTTAGTGCATATTCTATTCTCAGCAACCGAAGTGATTTTAAGAGTATATCTGTAGGCTCAAGGTGTAGCTCGGTGATGGAATAGCTTAGTATGTGTGGGACCTTGTGCCTGATACCTGTGGCACCCAGAAACAGAGTACCTCTACCCAATAAACCTCTGTTTAGAATCAGTATCTTCTCTTTGGAATGTAGTCTAAACCCCATCTTTATATAAAATCTGTTTATCATGTGAGCTTTTTCTTCCAACTGCATCCTCATTCCTTACTCTATGTCCATGCCACAGTAACAACATGATTTGAGTTGGAAGACCAGACACAAATCATTGTGAACATGTTGAGTGACCTTGGACACACTTTTCTCATCACTAAACTCTGGCTTTATCTTTATGAAATAAGAGTTGGCTTAATGTCTTGTGGAGAGTTTCTGCTCAAACAATGGCTTCCTCCATCACAATTCCTCAACTGTAGATGAAAGGTTTTCAGAGTTTTCCTTAAAGTCTATAGGGAGAGGATGCCAATCAAAAGTATCTCAATTGCCTGGCAGGCTTTGCAAGGTACAAACCAGGATGGATGTCAGAGCAACCATTTTGAGTCTGTCCTACTTATTTGTCCATCACATCAGGGATTAAATGTGGAAAGTTATGATGAAGATACGAGGAGGGAATTGAGTATCTGTGTTTTTGTGCCTGTATATTTTCATGTTTTACAATATTGGTGTAACCTTTTTTGAAAATTAATAGCAAAGAAAGGCAATTTTATTATAGTTATTACTATCTTAATGTGGGTTGCAAATTCTCAGGCTTGAAGGGAGCAAGAAAGCTAGTGATAGAAGTTACATTCTTAGCCTTTATTTCTTTTTTCTGATATGCTTTGAGTCTCCCAAAGCAGCGACTAATTTTTCAGATCAGATTCCAGTAGCAGTCTCTAGGTCTAATGAGCAGAGAAGGGCTGCCTCTGTGAGAGAAAACTCCACAAAGGGAGACTTCTGCAGCATCTGATGGGATGAAGTGAAGCTTGGTGTTGAAAACAGTTTCTCACAGGACTATTGACCAAAAAAGTTCTCATGATATAAGAAACAAACATCACAGATTCTGTCTGTGTTGGAAATATTTCTGGTTTGCTGTCAACAGGATGAAAATGAACTTGGAAAGGTCAGGAATAAAGACCTTATCCTAATGCCATTTGCAAACCACAATGCACTTTCATTTCTCTGTGGTCCTTTCCCCAAACACATTCAAGGAAGTAGGTTTGAAGTTAGAATACAATTGCTGCCCTAAGCTACAAGTTACAAAATGAAAAGCGTTGCTGTTTATTATTCAAATAGAGATAGCTATACATATTTTCATAAAGATTATATTTCAACAGTATATATAAAGTGTTCAGCCTTTTATGGTAAATGACAAGTAGAAACAGACACATATGCACATGTCTCTTATTATCTGGTTATTAAAAAGAAAAGATATTGTTAAGTGGAATCCAGAGAGGGTTTTTATTAAATATTATAACATGAAATAGAGGAAATCCATTCTGATTCAAGTCTAAAAATATGTTATGAAATATTTGGATTTGAACAAAGACCTATAGGAAGGCTAAACTTTTTTAATGAGGAGACACTGGGTTCTAAGCAGCTTGCATTGTGAGCAAATAGTAGTACCATGGGTGCTACTGGAGTGTTCTCTTCTGATGGAAAATGTGGCTAAGGTTAAAAATATAGTAAGCTGTGGACAGACTTGGAATTATGAATTTGACCTCAACTGAATATAAACCATGTGTTACTGAGTATTCTACCAAGTCAAGGGTCAGGTCAAACACTACAACTTTCATAAAACCTTTCTCATTATTGGCGCCCACCATGATATCTCTACCCTGACAACCTTTATGATCAATATAGATTTTCTCCTTATTTACATTTGTCTTTGTCTCAATTTTTACCTTTTTCACTTGTGTTCATTATGTATCTCACAGGAAGCCCAGAACTACTTGCAGACTAATATGATAAAAAGCAGATTGAAATAGTTTTTATGAAATAGTTTTTAGGTACTATTACTGTATTGTGGAGGAAAACAATCATACTTCCAAATCAAACAACAGTAGCCACAAATGCACATTTTGCTTAACCTGTAGGATGGATATTGATCCTGTCCAGCAGCAAGAATGGAACTTGTATAAAGATTTACTTCATGTCCAGTTCAGTCATCTTCTCTCTGCTGTGTGGTGGAAAAAAAAATTCATATTAACAGAGAGCCAGCAACGCATCAAATGTACTGTTAATTTCATTCACAGTGGAGGTTCTGCACTTTGACGAGGACCACTTAAATTTAATAGAGAAGCAAGCTGCCCTGTGCCTGGTCTAAAACTGGAAAGTGACCCAAAAGCCAGGAGACAGATTTATGTGGCATGCTCAGAATGCGCTGTGTGCCTCTCAGCCCATAGAGCAGATTTTTGGCCAGAATCCTACGAGTTAAAAAGGCAGTTTGGGGGTGGCACCTCCAGGGTGATGCACCAGAGCAGGCAGGCTAGCTTCTTTTATACACGGCGCAGAGAAAGGACAATTCTCATTTTAGAGCACTGATCAGGGTGTAAAAAACAAATTCATCTAACAGAGCAGCACTGTGCAGACAGCAAGGCCATCAGGAGACTGGAGGGAGCGCACAGCCTGCCAAGGCGATTGTCAGAAGCAGCTGCCAGAGAGTCAGATGTTATAGCGGCAGGGCTATCAGTGGTTGGAACCTACACTAGAAACTCACAGAAGACTAACAGTGACTGGACTGACTCTCAGGGAAACATAAGACCATGTTACCTACAATTTATTCGACTTTAAAGATTTTGAGGTATTACACAAGAAATAATGGTTCCTCTGCAGGAGAAATTGCCCCAGAACTTGCATTCTGTGGGTGTCTCTGGAGAGGAGCATGAAGATTGCAAAGACAGAGGAAGCTCGTCACAAACTGCTCCATGAGGCAAATTCTGATCATATCTGAGTCAAATTTAGGCAGTGTAAGTAACTCTGAGACAACAGCCTAAGCAGTTTAGCAGGGTTATAACAACTCTCAGAAATCCTAACTGCTGGAAAAATAGAACTGTCCGACAAACACTGAAGGGGCTTAGAAAACATTCTGTCAAAGTCTTCACAGCAGCTGTGGTCTTTCTCAAATTGTAACCAAAATGAGGGTGGGTTAGATAAGTAGGGATGATTAAGACTTTGTCTTAGATCAAACTTAGACCAATAACCATCTAGCTAGTATCTCCCAACATTATATTAAGATTTATACTACTTTGTATATATTAAAATTCATTTGTTAATATAAATGTGTGCGTTTTCCAGATTAAGTCATTCATTCATTCAGTCACACCTACAGTAAGTAATTATTGAGTGAATACTATGTATCATTCTTGATGTAGATGTTGAGGTACAGAAGTAAATATAACATACATAAGTTTGTAATCTTACTGGACTTACTAGTCAGGGAGCCAAAAGTAAACTGAATGAGAAATTGCATGGCCAGAGCCCATCAGATGAAAAAGAAACAAAGTAGGGACCAAGGGCATTGTTTGAGGTCTAATTTTAATAGAGTGTCCAAGGAATACTTTAATAAGTTGGTAACATTTGAGTAAAGACAAGAACGAAGTTATGGAATGAGTCATGAATATCTAAGAAAAGAACATTCCAAACAGGGATAAGAATGAGTATAGAAGTCCTGAGGCAGCAGTGTTTCTGGGGAGTTTGGGAAAAACGAGTGTCTAGTTTACATGGCTAGAATGGTACAGATGAAGAAATGGATGAAGAAAGGGAGCTGAGACCCGATTAGAGGTGGTGGATGCCACTTTAAGTACTTTGGCTGTTATCACAAGTGAGATAAAAATACAGTGGATAATTTTGAGCAGAGAAAGGACATTGTTCATCTTACAATTTTAGACAATCTCTCCAGCTGTTGTCATAAAAACCTAACAGAGTAAGGATATAACAATGAGTACAGCTAAGAGGCCCTTGCAATAATTCAGAAAGGAAATGATAATGGCTTGAAGGAGGATGAGAGTTGTGGATATGTTGGTAATATATTATCACGATCCATTCATCTGACTGTTATTGAGTATTCTTTGAGTATTATTGAGTATTCTTTGTAATTTATGAGGATATGGGAAAAGCAGCAAACCAGCTAGTGTAAGACTGACTTCTATAAATGTCATTGTAGAGAGAACAGGTGTTATTAGTGAAGGGAAAATAACTAATTGAAACAGGGAAAGGGAAGAGTCAAGTAAGGGAAACATTAGAAATGACTTTCAGAAGGTGACATAGATCTAAACATGGACAAATAAGTAATAATTCAAACACATCATATCTGGTCCTGACTGGCAGCTGAAAGAAAAGAGTGAAAAAGGAGGCTGAAGATGGAAAAGGTGTTTTTAATTCCAGTCATTCCTAACTGGAATTATTCTGAAGGTATATTAGAACAGTGGGGAAAAAGTGAAGATATTCATGATATCTTTCATCAGCACAGAGACAGAGAGACAGAGACAGAGACAGAAACAGAGACGGAGACAGAGCCAGGAACCCCAGAGCATGGAGGTTAGTGACCATAATGAAAATTAGCATCAAGAAGTCATGCATTTGCTGAGGAAACAGTAGGTTTTCTGCTGTGCATAAATCATAGTATATATGTAGGAGATAGTGAGAGATTGCAAAACATAGAGTTCTGCAATCCTAACATATCAGTTAAGAAGGAACACCAAAGTTCTTTGAGGATTTACAGCAAATTAATGTGTTAAGAATATTAGTTTTGTAACAATCATTAACCAATAATTTACCTGTCTGTCTCTTTAAGAAATAGGTAGCAATTTGAAATTTTACACACAAATTTAATGAATTATTTGTAATAAAGTAGCAAAGATGTGGAATCACATGTTCAAGTGGTTTAGAAAGTCTTCCTAGTTTAAATAATTGCATTTAAAATTGTTTTAAAAGTAAATGTAGCTGGGGATTTAGCTCAGTGGTTAAAGTGCTTGCTTTGCAAGCACAAGGGCCCGAGTTCGATCCCCAGCACCAAAAAAAAAAAAAAAAAAAAAGTAAATGTAAGCACTTAATTTTATCTTGTACTTAAATGTATTTTTTTTGCAAATAAAGCATATATGAATTAAAATCTTGGAGAATTTTTAATAACACACTGTAATTCAAATAATAATGATAAATAATTTGGTTCCTAAATCTTGATCTGTTACTTAACAGTTATGTGACTTAAGAAAACTACTTGATACCTTGTGAATTAGTTTCATCTATGAAATCATTATTTTAAGAAAAATCAGATCATTGATATGTATGCAATCTAAAAATGCTGTAGTTTTTATGTCACGTGAAGTGTGTGTGGGTGTGTGTTTGTGTGTGCTTTAAGGAGTGTAATTATTGGAATGAGCAATGTAGCTCCTGAAACGTTCTAGTGTTTAGCAGATACTAGGAACCTACATCCTTAGAAACGTTGCAATTGGATGATCTAGTACCTGTGCTTTAGGATACCTAGACTCCAAGAGACAGAGTCAGGATGATTATAGGGATAGCCTGGGTTTGAGCACAGCTTTAGTCACTATGATCAGAGTGATCCTCTAAAGAACAAACTTACAAAAAATATAATAATCATAAAAGGTACTATGCTATATTTTCTTGGCCCAAACCTGTCAGGAGTTACATCAAACGTCAGATCATGAAAGTATTTTAGCACTGGCTGTTTATCAGCAAGAGTTGGGCACAGTTATGTTGACTCCCAATTATTTAGGAAGTGACTGTGTTATCATAGTATTTGTTTCTAGCCTATTCAACAATCATAAAGATTTATTTTCTCTAATTTTTATATAAGGACACTGAGGCCAAGAGTAGTTGAATAATTAGTGCAGTAAGGTACTGTTAATAAACAGTGTCTCTTGGTAATAAATGGTGCTCTGTGTGATACTAAAGTTTGATCTTTGATTTCGGTTGTTCTCTGAGTCATCTCTGTTAGATTCCCACTGACACTGGAAGAGAGGTCCGTTTTATAGGAGGGAGCCAATGCACGCTGATGGAGAATGTAACAAAGAATTCATGTATCTGTATTAACATTCTATGTAATAACATGAGAAAACTACTTACATGGGTCTGTGGCTTATAGCTCACAATGAGTTTTATTTGTATATATTTTGTTACAAAATAAGCCTACGGATTGCTCCATTTCACCTTTCACCAATATTGTAAGTGCAGATCTCAGAGAGGTTATATGGCTCATCTACTGTTAAACTATATACTCTGAGATCTGGGTCTTAAACCCAGTTTTGCTGTGTCATAATCTAGCTCTTGTCATTATACACTTCATATAATCTGAGCTTAATTGTGCCCTAATGCTGACCATGGGTCTATGGTGTGAAATCAGGTTAAAAGCTATATTTAGTTTGTTTCAGTTCCTGCATAGATGTGAAATTATCCTCAATTGTTTTGTTATTTATTGTTATTTCTTGCCTTAACTGGCATGGTGCATGTGGACAACGGGATTCAGAATGCCGATTACTTCCTTCAGAAGAGATTGTCGGTTCTTTCCCACATTGTGTCATCAAAGAACTGTTTATAATGTATGTCACTCCGAAGTGATGTCTGAGGTTACTGAGTTCAGTGGATGTTCCTGAATCATCAATTTTGACTTCCTAGAACTGTAGTCAAGAGAAAACTGGGTTGCAAATAAGTGCAATTCTTTATAAACCTCTTGTTTATACATTTGTAGGAACTTTTGCGTTCCAACCAAATTGTGACTGACATACCTCTATTGTACCAGGCCTAGTTGTCATCTATTCCAAAGCAAAACGTATACCATGAGAATTTGAACCCAGCAGCAGTGTAATGAGAGTCTTTTTGGGTTTTACATGGAAACAAACAGCACACAACATTGAATTCCATTATGTAAAATGTATAATATTATTCGTGGGCACGTTTTTCTTGTGATTCCAGTGTGGATTCCATAAAGACAACAAATTGAATAGCAAACAGTGGCATGGAAGCCGGGCCTACCAATAAGCCACTGAGGGAGACAGTGGCGAGGCTGCCATGCCAAATCCTTTGGCATTCCAAAGTGCGGGTAGAATGTGCCCATCAGAATGCAAGTGTGTACACTCCATCTAGTGTTATTGCTCAATCTGACTTGTTCTGTGATTTGAATACATTATTCTACCACTTTGTAGTGTCATTTTATCCCTTTGTGGAGTACCTACCAATTTTCAAAAGAGCAATTCTGATTTAAATGAAATATAAATGTAGTTGGGAATAACCAATATAATAAATATTTCTAGTGGCAAATCTTTTTTTATAATGTAGAAATGTGACAACGTGAATCATAGTTAAAATATTCCTGAGAGAAATTGCAACATTTTCTCAATCTTGTCATTGCTCTAAGTAGAAAGATGGACAGAGCTCTTGTGATTTCATTCCAGCTGACTATATAATGGGGGAAGGATTCAGATATTATGCTGAAAAGGAGGAAAAGACTCTTCTTTTGGTTATTGATTTTTACTATAAACTTTTCACCTTTCTGGCCAAATGAGGTGTATTTGGAAATCTAAACTTTATTCAGAAGATAATGTTGCTATGCATAACTAAAAATACTCCATTTATTTTCCTCATTTTTTAAACTTTCAAAAATTAAAAAAATATATATAAATTGAAAAAGATCACAATCTACTGTGAAAGCCATCGTGGAGCTGCTCTAATGATACACAGTCTGTCAGCTACCTGAAGACTGTAAACAGACAAATATTCCGAGAAGTAAGGGATGAATCACCCATTTGGAAGCATTGAGGAGAAAATGAAGACGCTATGAATGTGAAGCAATGAATCAGGATGTATTACACCACAGGAAGCCATCAATATTTGTTTATTATGTCAGCATAAGGAATAAATTTGTTAGCTAATCTGTATTCTCCACAGTTAATTCCAGTGTTCCTGCTCAAACGTTTTTGTTTCAGAATGAGTGCTGCACAGCTGCTTAATGGTGCCATCAAGAATTCCAAAAGTCATGGTCCCTTGGAGATAGAAAGGCGTTGTAAAGTATGACATCAATTCGCAAATGATGAAATGTCATTAGCTTTGAAAAGTTTATACTTTTCCTTCTTGAATTCTCTCTTTCTCTCTGATTGAATTTGTCAGTATTCCTTTTGTTTTAAAAAGTGCCTCCGTTTAAACTAAAAGCAATTAACTAATTTAAATGACCCAAGGAAAACTTTTCAATGGAAGTTTTCTGCATTTTTAGCAATGATTTTGTCAACCATATTCAATAGGAAATTAAAATTTTTTCATGTGTAGGACAACCTATACTTAGAGATTGCTCTTAGGTAAGTCATAATATGTCTACTGTAGTTTAATATTTGAACATGAATCTGTATAAAATAGAAGTGTTTAAAGATAATTGTTGCTCCACTTAGATCTTAAAAGGCAATACTATCCATTTTGTTTGTTCTGTAATTCCATGTGCTTTGCCTTCTCTTCTGATATTATTACCTAAAAGACATGATATAAATTGGCTGCCTTCTCTAACATCAAAGGAAAATTGAATCTTTAACTCAGTTTGAGATTATGACAGGAAAGTCTGAAACTGGACTTGCTCCCTGGGCCTCTCCTTGTCTGAGGTTGAAATTTGCTCAGGCTAGTGTTACAGAAGTTTGTGAAGAATTCTACTTTAGTGGTTGCAGAACACTGTGAGTAGTCTTTATAGACATAAAGGCTGGAATGTTTAAACCTTGTTTTTGTGATTCCTTTCTTTGATGATCAATTCGAGATTTAATTAGTTCATTCATTTACTCACGGTTTTAGTGTGGCAGAAAACTAAGACATACATAATTTAGGAAATATTTGAATACAAAATAAATTGTTTCCTTCCACTCCTGAAAAACCTCTTAACCAAAGCAGTGATAAGATTTTTGAAATTACATGGTTATATTACTAAACCAATTATTAACCGCTTGACTTATCCTTGAACATATGAAGGTCTATGTATGATAACCAATATTTTTCTCATCCCAATTTTATATCACACCTGCCCCTCCCAGCCCCTCGTTCCCTGCTCCGCACTAAGACGAAGGGGCCCGTTACAGATTGGATGGTGATGGTAGAGGATGTGGAGTTTCACTATGGATGACAGAGAGAAGGGCATTCTGTTAGTAGACAGAAGACAGTATCCTTACGAAGGAGGCTTAGAAGTCTACTGCCATAAAAAATGTACTTAGGGAATTACATTAAATGTTTCATATTGGAACATCTGTATCTGTTATTTTACTTTATGTTTCTCAAGGTCTATTTCTCTTTTTTTCTACCTTCCTCTCCCAGTATGTAAGCTCTGTCAGAAAGGGAACATCTCCATTCTGTTCCAGTTCCCAGGAGAGGGCCTGGCATATGGCCTGGTCTGAGTATGTATTATGTGAATGAGCAAAATCTAAAAATCTTCCCCACATCTTTGAAACAATCAAAGTTCTCAGCTCCTAGATACATATTTCAATAGTATAACCTTTGTATTTTCAACTAAATTCCATCAATACTGAGTTCTCTCTGGGATTTTTATCTAGAGAGACTGTCACACTTACATTTCCATAATTTTTTAAAATGTATTTATCTTTTGTAGAATTTTCAAAGGTATTTTAGTGAGACATGAGAGGAGGGCTCTATAAGACTGCTAGACAAGTTTAGTTTTCAGTCTGACATGCTGTGTTTGTTTAATAATTTCAAATGTTATCCTTGGCCTCTCTGACTACAGTGCAAGACATCATACTTAATTGTGTATGCATTTTGCATCAGTAGAGTGGGACCTGGAGGATCCTACAAAATTCTTCATTTAGGAAAAAAAAAAAAAAAAAACACAACAGAAAAACAACTCTCAACTACTTTAACGGAGTATACCTTTGTGGCAGCAGTATTTTTTTTTTTTTTTTTAAACAACAAAGTGGCAGTTTCGCTTCTGGCCACACTATAACTATCCCCGAACACTGATCTAACTTCAAAAGCATGAAAAAGTATGCTCTGCTTTTGAAGTTGGGCAGAGAATGCACATAAACATATCCTAAGAGAACACCATTTCTAAAAGCCATTTGCTATTAAGTAGTTTGAAATTTTCTTTTATTTCTGTTTTCCATTTAAAAATATTTTTCTTTTAGTCAGGTAGTTTCTTTCAGTTTTGCTTCTACCTAGTTTATCATAATGTGGACTTTTGGTCTTAAAGTTTTGTTTTTGGATATTTGTTCCAACGGTTTTTTTTTGTTGTTGTTGTTCTTGGTTTACACCATCTTTCTAAAGGTTTTCTCCTCTTGCATTCTTAAGAGTCCTTTTAAGTGAGAACCTCTCAATAATGTTTGTTTAACTGTTCAGTCTTTATTAACTGTTCAATCTTCATTTAGACTCGGGTTAGCAGCCCTACTGGAGGTCTGGTGTAGAGCAATAGGGATTCATGCTTCTGAATTAAATTTTTTTTTCTTAATAAAAAAGTGGAAACACAGATTTTATAAAAAAGGCAGGAGGAGGGGGCGAGGGGAGGGGAGCAGAATGGGAAAAAAGAAGCAACAAGATATATTTTGTACAGGTACAAATCCCCTGTGATGAATGTTATCACTATGTACATCTAAAATGTACCATTAAAATAAAATAAATTTTTTTAAAAAGTTAAAAAAAAAGTGAACGTTAAAAGTAACAAGAGACAGTGGCAAAAAGAAGAGCAACCCAAAATAATTCCCAAGTTAGGATGAATTCAGAATTAAGAGAATAAAAAGGGAGGAAAGGAACAATGTATTTAACACTACAAATAATCTACTAGAGACAGATATTCAAAAGAAGGTTCAAAGAAGACAGTTCATTGTGTCTCTGCAACAGAAACAAAATTATCTATATAAATCACTCTAATACCTTCATAAATGGAAACAGCCATCTAGACAAATCAAAGCACAACATCTTTTACAATACTTGTTTAGTGTGAATTTTGGTCAATGAATATATATTAATCACCTTCTATCTAATGCTATTTTCCATCTAATGCATTTTTCTCATTTTTAGTACTTTATCTCAAGTCATCCTAACAATAACACTGGGATGTAGATAGCACTATGTTTCATGAGAAAATCTGGATATGAGATATTTTAAATAACTCGTCATATTACAAAGTTAGCAATTATTCAAGTTGGAATTCTACTTTCAGATGGTCTAATTTTAAGTCCAGTGTTCTTTCTATTATATAAAACTTTCCCTGTTAGTCTTACATTAGCCAAACAAATTTTAAAAGGCAGATATACATTATATGCTTTATTGAGATACTCATGTAGATTAAGAATTAGGAAAAACAGGGTCATGGTAAGACTCTACTTAGGGTCTTACATATGGCAAGTCAAGAAAATATTTTCTGATTTCAGATAGGAAACATATGCTTCCAAACATAATATACATATGACACATACATTCTTTTTTCCACTTCTGTTTGGCTACTCCTGATTTAAACTTTCATCTCATACCTTCTTGATCTAATGAAACAACAACAGTAAATGAGAGCATGTTTTTTTTTTTTTCGGTTTCAGTGTTTAAGATCATTATCTTTCAAATATTTCACTCAAAGAGGAAGGTGGAAATATGCCACAAGACAATATGGTAGAAAATTCCCATTCTAATTCTAATATATATGATTAATTTTATTAAATATGTAGCTAAGATTGATTGATCATAGTAAAAGTAAAATATAGATCATGGAAATAGATATTTCTACAGTCTTTGCATGTAGTCTTTTGAGTAGATTTTTAAATTTTATTTTATTAATGAATCTGAATTTAGATTAAACCAGTATAATGAGGTATAAATAAATACTTTCTTTAGTAAGTAACAATTTGGTTTGGTGTGTATTTGGTAATCTCATTACTCTTGTTCTTTTTATTCATCTCTCCTTTTCTCCCTTTTTTTATTTTTGAAAAGGCCGCTATGAGTTCAGAGTAGGAAAAAAGAAAACAGTTATTTGGTACTTTGAGTTAGTTTCTCATAACTTATTCTCCAATCAGGATGAAGAGTAGACCTCCACCTGCTGCTGTCAAAATGTCGTACATCCTCAATCCATTTTATCTAAAAGCTCTTTCTTCCTGTGGGTTATACTTCCCCTTCGCTGTCCTAACCCAATAATCTTCTGAGTAGTTATTAAACCCAATGTATACAGACAAATGCATCCTTGAATCTGATTCTTGTTCTCCAAGACTCTCTATTGTGCAGCTTACTAATGCTCTAATGATTATTTTCTCGCATTTTTTAATAGATTATGAGTAAGTGCTAACATATATTTCTTGTCGTATTTGGGTATAGCAATCATCATTGAATTCCTTAGTAGAATGTATATTTTGTAGAAAGAGAACAGAGATCCTAGTCATTCTATTTGGGTTTTGTAGTTCCAGCACTTAATTAGCTCTGATAAAATAAGTGAAGCTGTGTGTGCTGAGATTTAATCAATTCTGAAATGCGCATATTAATAGTACCTATACTTTGGGTAAATTTAGCAATTAAATGAGCTAACATGAGTCAACATAAAACATAAAGCATATGTGGCATATAAGTATTCAATAAAGAGCTATTTAATTACAATGGTAATAGATATTAATTTTATTGTTTTATTAATATTTTCTCTTAATATATTGAATTTTCTTGAACTTATGCAGCTCAAATATTATCCTACTTTCTAAATTCCTAGATTCTGACAGCAGCTTGTTGAAAGTAAAACATATCTGCTGCCTTCCGAGATCTTAAAATAAATGCATGGCTTGGACCTCATTAATAAAACACATGCTGGGCGTGGTGGCACGCCTGTAATCCTTGAACTTGGAAGGCTGAACCAGGGGGATGTCCATGAGTTCCGGGCCAGGCTGGGCTACATAGTCAGTTCCAGGATGGCCTGAACTGCATAGTGAGACCCTGTCTCAAAAAAAAAAAAAAAAAACAAACAAAAAGAAAAAAAAAAATTCACAAAACAAGGAAGGACCAGGTCAGTAGGTGACTGCCCTGATTGGCAGTATTGTGATTCTGGGTTACTTCTCATGTAAAAGAATGAAAACAAGAACTGTCTGTACAGTGCAACACACTATCATGCTGCAGCATGAATCTGATGATGCCACTTGATTGTAATTATTCTTTCCAAATGTAATACGTATAGTTTCATTTACACCCCTCACATCAACAATCAGGCAAAATTTGACACTGCATAACCTGGAAAAGTAGCCTCATTTTCATGAATGAAAAAAAGAAAGAATTAATATGAGAGGTGGCTTCATTTAGGGCTCAAACGTAATGAGCAATCATTTGTTTCCTCTGTGCGTTGTTTGCTGCATACCTTTTTTGTTAGCGTTTTTAGTAACAGGGAGTAACGGATGCGCTAATTTGCAGCACATTGTGGAGCAAAGTCCCTCACACATCCAGCCGTGAACTGTTGGTGAGTCACGATATTGGTGCAGAGATGTAGGTGAGCCTGCACATGTGTGATTAATAGATCCATTTCTGTGTCTTCTCCTGCCATCTGCACGGTAGCAGGGAAGCTAAACCACATGCCTCAATTTATTTAACGACCATATTTAACTCCCACATTGTTCCCAGGATGCAATAAAAGTATATTAATGATTACGGGGAAAGCATTAATAAAAAAGCAAACCATAGAGCTTGTGGGTTCCGCCAAAATGAACTTCAGGTCTTTGCTTGCCTGTGTGAATACAGATCTGATTCAGGTTAAGTTCCTATTACCTCATTTCTCAATTTGAAAGGCTGCATGAATACTAATGAAGTCAAAAGGGTCTCATGATGAGTAGACACGCAGAATCTAGTACTGAGAGGTTTTCAGTAGTTCCACATGGAATTGTAATAACACAATAAACACAGTGGTCGGATATTAATAATAAACACGTAAATGATTTACTCTTGAAAATAGCTATTCTTCAAAGGTGAGGAGCACTTATTTAATTATTTCTGCTGACTGAGTGGTGTGGAGAAATGCTGATTTTGGTGCTTATGTGCTCCTGGGGAATGAGACAAGCTGGTTCAAGTGAGAAACAAAACAAATAATCAAACAGCATAACTATGTGGGTTGCTGAAGTTTTCTTTTGTTTGCTTGCATACTGATTAACATGCTTGGGCATAATGGAGAAAAGGGAGGGTTCAAACCTATTAGAACAGAGCTTTCCTTTTGCAAATAGACCATGATGATAATATATCATGATGTGGTGTTAGATATAGATTCTCTGAAATGAAATTAAGTCTCTTTGGGCTCGTTCTCACTACTGAAATTTATGAAAGGAAATGAATTCTCCAGTCGGACTGTTAAGGCCTGCATTTTAAGGAAATACATGAATATTTAACACATTCCAACCACGTGTAAGGCCTCATGTTAGGCACTCTGGAAAATAAAAAGTAAAAGGCACTGTACCAATGCTCATAGAATTGGAATGATTAGAGATAGAAACCATACTATGATGTATTAGAAAGAATGAGTCCTTGAAAGCTAAATTTGGTCTTGAATCCTGGATCAATTATCACCTTAGTGACTTAGGAAATATACTAAAACATTTTGAATTTCACTTTTCTACCTATACAGCAGGAATAATGACAACTAAGATTCAATATTAATAAAAATCTAAACAATGAATTGTGTGATGGCATGACCCAAAAGAATGCACTGTACATTTTCCACATAATTTAGAAACATCTCCTACTTTATGGGCCCATTATAAGTGAGTTTTTGAAAGTTTAAGTAAAAGCTGAACCGCTAAAACAAAAGCAGCCTAAAATGCAGTGGATCCAACAGGATAAGAGTTTATTTCTTTAAGGTGATCATCTGAGAAGGCAGGCAGATTCTACTAAAGAAAGTTATCTAGGAATCTCACTTAGTGGGAGAAAGTTATCTAGGAATCTCACTTAGTGGGTCTGATCTTATTCTAGTGGTACCTAATTTCAGTCATATAAAAAGAGAAAAATAAATTCAGGGCAAGCATTTTTTTTTTTTCATGAAGACAATGTAGAAGTTGGTGACATTTGTTCTGTTACATTCAATGGCTGAGGATTTACTCACACGATCACACCCAAATACAGTAGAGTCTCTAGAGCATAATCACTATCTGCATGATCATAGCCGAAGAAAAAGGAAAAAAGTAGATATGGAGATAGCATTAGTGTGCTGTATTTGCCCGACTTACTTGGCAATAATGTTGTTAAATTTTGAATGTTTAAATTTGCAGTTGCCTCCCAAATTTTTATCTCCAAGTAACCTCTCCCTTCCGAGCTCCATTCTAATAATTCCGCTCCCACGATGAAATCTTCTTTTTGTAGATCTTATATTCAACAAGCATACATTTTATTGCTTGATCTTCTTTGTAAATGTGCCCCTTTGTTGATGGTTTCCTACACAGCGGAACTCACAGTTAGGCTAACCAGACTCAAAAGCATTTCTTTTTTGGTCTATACTCTCGTGGCCAGCAAATCCAGCTGGACACCAAGCCTCAAAGCATTTGTTTTCTAGAGACAGCATAAATCCAGCAACATCACTTTGCACTGCTGCCACTCTAAGCCATGGCTCTGTCCTCTCTCTTGTTCTAAACAATAGTCTCCTAAATCTTTTACTCGGCTCTGCCACATTAGTGTAGTCTCCACACCACAGCCAAGATGATGACGATGGAGTTTTGTTTTATTTTACACTTTGAAAATCTTCTATAATACTGCTATTTAAAATTACCCAAAGACCTCTTAATGTTCTTATTTGAATAGCAGATCAGAAATCTTCCACTTCATCTCCAAAGCCCTCTATGTACACAATGACTCAGCTCATACTTCAATTTCTTTCCTCCCTCCACTCTTTCTGTACCAACCTGTTTCTCCCAGGTCCTTTGTTATTTCCCATTACAGAGTATTTTCATGTGTAGTTTTCTCTCCATGTGTTTTTGTTCCCACTCATTTCAACTAATTTCCTCTTGGTTGTTAAGTAGATATCAACTCATTAGTTAACTCCTAATGGAAACCTTTCCTGGGATTCTTGGTATTGTCGAATTTTCTAAGAACATGCTATTCCAATAGCAAGACTGCCCTTGATTCCTCTGGGTTTTTGTTTAATTGTCACTTTATCCACTCAATGAAGCTCCATGGATGTTCGACTAACACATTTTTTCTCTTTATAGAATACTACTGCTTAATGTAGTATGCAGTGCTTAATAAATATTCTATAGGCACTTTGTAAAGAAATATGAAAATACAAATTTGATTTCAAAATCAAAATATTCCTCGTTTCAAGTAAATAGTAAGAATACTGAGTAGCCTTAAAATTTAGACGATTATTAAATGATATAAAATAAATATTGACCTCACCGATAATATAGTGTTTAAAGTAGGTGATGTTGAATAACAGCAAAAAATAAAAATAGAAGAATATGTGGAGAATTTAATCACAAGACAGGCAAAGGCAATGTGCAAAAGTAGTATATTGCTGGAGACAGTGGTTAAATGAGACTGATCGGTAGGAAAAATTTTTGTAGGTAAATAATGAATGTGAAGTTATGAGTCAGAATGTAAAAAGTCATTTAAGTAAAATTAACAAATGTGAAAATGTAATTCATTTGGGAGCCAATAAGAATGAATCTGTAATTATAGACGGAAAGAGAAAAAACATGAAGCTAGAAGATATGTGGGTTGTTTAGTGTGCCATTTTGTGCCAATTTAAGTAATAAAGTTGGAACTACAAAGAAAGAAATAGTTGAAAAAACATTTAAAAAGATACTTTCATTTTCAAACTGGTATCAATTTGGAGGTGTCTACTACATGACTAATATGTGCGAGTGCAGCTGAGGAAAGTGGATAGACACAGATTGAATCATTTCCATGAAAAGTCCAAACCAAAGAAATTAGAGACCTTCAAAGAAGGCACTAAAATGAAAGAGGCAGAGAAAAACTGAATAGTAAAAAGTCTTACATCAAAGATAGCAGAGGAAAGATAGAACATAGCCAAACTCTCTAACAGGTGTATAGAGAGAGTACAGTAAACTTGGAAATAAGCCCATGAGAACACATTTTTAAGAAGTACAGTCAAGTGATATCTTTTAGCTGGCCTCTCCTTCAAGATCTGCCTTAGCTGAAGAAAACTGGTTGAACCAAGGTCAAGATATTCCGAAAGCAGCCCACACATAGGGACTGAACCAGGTGGAGCTATAAACGTGTGATACAGGATAAATCTGATGGCGAACACATTACAGAGTCAAGAATTCTGCACCTGGTCGGCGCAGGCTGTATTCATTGTAATTCATCTGCTCCTCGATCCTGCTTCCACCTCCTTCCTTTCACAGGTGCTCATCTATTAAAAATATCTTGCACCTTAACTGTAATTCAACATGTGCTTGCTAAGAGTCCCACCTGTGTCAAGAGATAAAAGAGGATGTGTAGCTTTAAGGAAGTATTTCATAATCATCACATAGATATCAATAGCACTTTATAATTCTCAGATAACATCTACATGAAGTCTGTTTAATACTCGATGCAATATTGTAAAGATGTCAAGTCAATTCAGGCAATTGGGCCTCAGGGTCTTGGCTCCTTCCATTAAGTTATTTAGCTAGTTGGAAATGTGAACCTGGAACTCAGAAGAGAAGTGTTAAATTGGAAAGAATCTGGTTAACTTTCTGCTAAGTATTAACTGGCAGAACCAGAGCCAGAAATAAGACCTTCTGTCTCTAAGGAAGGGTTCTTTTCATTTTCACCCTTCTCTCAAGAAAGAAAAGACTTAAATAAAGTCCATGACATTGGCAAATGTTGACATAAAGAGAATGACAACTGCTATAACTGATAAATAACTGAAACTACTTTAAGTATGCCTGAATTTTGAATCTAAAATTTGGGAAGGTATTGGTATACTCAAAGATTTGCAACATGCCTTCACCGAAATTTATTTCTATATATGAATCGTTGTATGGAATACAGAAAAACATTATCTCTCTGTAACTCTGGCTGTGTGATGCAGTAGACAAATATTCCAATAGTGGCTTACCTAATCAAAAACATGTAAAGGGAATGGTCATGGTAAATTGTCAGTAATTGGAATGATATAGTGTCTTCCGGTGTCTAGGGTACCCTAGGGACTAACTTCTGCGGGACATGTTTATTTCTAAGTTTTCTTCCATGTCAAAACATTTGCACTTTGGGTTTCAAAGTGTATATTTTTAGGCTTTTAGAAAGTAAGACCAAATGAAATCAATGTTTATGAATGTTATGCAGTTGAAAGAGAGGCATTGAAAAACTGTTATGTTCTTCTGAGTGGAGGCGGTCTGTAGTCAAAGACCAAAGAAATATATATATAAAGATATCATATAAAGATATATGATTTGGGAGATGTTATTTTTAATTTGGGAAGGAGACCTATTTTATTAGTAGGGATTATTTCTACTGTAAATAATAAAAATCACAAACACAGACTGCCTTAAATATAAGTAAGGTTATTATCTTACATAATGAGATGATATGGTTATATTAAGTTTGGTCAGTTCAGTGCCTAATTATGGTTTCTATCTAAATATGCTGCTATAGTTACTCTTGGCTGAAAGTTTGTTATCTTCTCTATTTTGAGATAGCTACCCACAGCTCCTGGACAAATATGCTTTTTGTATCCAATGAGTGATAGATGAGCTCTTCTGAAAATAATGTGAGTAATACTTTCCTGGCTTTCCCAAGGACAGTAAACTTCATTTCAGTGTATATGAATAGAAGATATTTGTTCAGTACATATGATGGATCCCTTAAAATATTAGTTCTTGTATTTTTTTCCAAGAACATGTATTGGTACATTGTATACATAATGTTCACATTCATCAGGTTATTTTGTACCTGTACATGATGTATCTTGGTTTTCCCCCCTTTTCCCCACACCTCCCTTCTGCTCCCCGCTTCCCTATTTACAGCAGGTTTATTTATATTTTTCCATTTTTTCCTTTTCCTCTTTCTTTCCCTTTTCTCTTCTTCCTTTTCTCCCTTTCCCCTTTCTATTTCTCCTCTCTTTTCAGTATTATCTTCATTTTACATATCTATTACACCTCTCTGACCTTATTTACCCTTATGATTACTCATATCAGAGAAACAATTTGATGTGTACTCATGTCTGATTTATTTCACTTAAGAGTATGTTCTCAAGGAGCATCCATTTACATATAAATGACTCTAGTCTATCCTTTTTTATGGCAGAGCAGTACTGCATTGTGTAGAAAAACCACATCTTCTTTAGCCATTCATTAGTTGTTGGACTTTTAGGTTGTTTCCAAGACTTAGCTATTACAAACTGTGTTGCTATAAACATGGTTGTGCGTATATCCCTGTGGTATGCTGATTTTAATTCTTCTGGGAAGATGCCCCGTAGAGGAATAGCTGGATCAAATGGAACTTCCAGTTGTAGCTTTTTGAGGAATCTCCATACTGATTTCCACAGTGGCTGGACCAATCTACAGTCCCACCAACAGTGGAGGAGGGTTCCTTTTTCTCCACAGCCCCGTCAGCATTTGTTATTGGTTGATCTTTTCATGATATCTGTTCTTTCCGGAGTGAGGTGGAATCTTAGTGTTGTTTTGATTTGCATCTCTCAAATGACTAGTGATCTTGAACACTTTTTTATGTATTTATTTGCCATTTTTATTTCTTCATCTGAGAAATGTTATAGTCCTAATTTGTGTGTGTGTGTGTGTGTGTGTGTGTGTGTGTGTGTGTGTGTGTGTGGTTCAGGTAGGCAGCCAAGAATAGCCACTGTATACAGCTTTTCTATTCCACCTAGAAAAATTCTACTGCAGGTACTTTTTTACTTTTAAATATAAAAACATTGATCTTGATTTGTCACTAGCTCAGTTAAAGATTGATACTTTGTAACATTTCTCTTAATTCACTCTGCAAGTTTCAGTAACGGTCCTTGTACATTATTTGTCTTGGTTTGACTCACACTTGCTCTACAGTTGTCTTCTGTCACGGTACTTCATCCACTTCTCATTTATTATGCGGTAGATGTATGACATTGTTTGGTGTAGATCTTTGCAATTCAGTTCAACAGGATTTGCCTCAAATCATCCTTCTTCATTGAGCCATCTTTGTCCTGTGTTATTCTTTCTCTCTCACTTGTGTACATTATCAATGATCCTATAATGGGATTCAATTTCTTTCACTTCCCATGCATTCAGAAGTTGTCTGATACCATTTTCTTTCATGTCCTTTCAGAGATTATTTATCTTGATTTTATTTTCTCCCTGATAAATTACAGAGCTAATGCCATATGCTAGTCTTTTCAGTAGGATACTATTACTGGTCAATAAATTAGACATTCATTCATGAATACGCTGTTCACTGCTCAGCTTAAATTGAGTCAATGATACATTTTCATTACATAAGAAAAATTTGACAAAAATGCTATCATTTAAAAAATAGAAATATGATGACATGACCAAGAATATCCTTGGGGTAGATTACTTAAACTACATGTTAAAATTTTTTTCTGCATAATTCTGTTTATGAAATTGCAAGTAATATTTTGTTGAATCTACTTCTTAGTATTTTATATTTAAAAAGAAAATAAGATTCAATAGTTCATGAGGTCACAGCAAATTGTTTATACCATAATGGTATTTGTTGCGTTCAAAGCAAAGTTTTAAGGACAAGATTTAGATTTGTTCCACATGAATACTGAAACTCACCTGCCTACAGCAGAGGCTATAAGACAGCCTTTCCGTTTCCAGCTAGAGTTTTATGTTGAAAGTTCTGCAGGTTAAGTAGGTGATAGCTCTAGTATTAAACAATGAACAAATTATGTATGTTAATTTAATAGCTAATGTGTATAGCGATTTGCTTATTTTTCATTTTTCAGTTTTTATGTTTTACAAGTATGTGAATGCAGTGCGTACTAATTGCATTTTTCATGGGAATTTGTTCATGTACATAACACATCTTAATTCTTTTTTTCATCCCCTTCTCCTCTCCTCCTCCCTTCTCCCTCTATCTCTGAATTCCTCCCACTTTTGCAAAAAAAACCTCCATTTTTTCGTACTGCATATCTTTTAGTTTGCTCTTTATTTATATTTTGGGTTTCTCATTCCAAAACCAGTTCCACCTCTAGCTCATCACTAAGTTTGGAGATTAGCATTTCAAAGAGCTTATTTGGTACTATTCTTTGAAGGGTTTATGCATTTCTGATACAACGACGTTTGCATACATCTTTTTCTCTCCTGGTGTTCTATTTATAGTTCAGTTAAGTATTTAAATCATTTTTATAACTCAATGTTTTCCAAACTAACTTCTAAGGAAAACTTCTTAGAATATTTCAGGAGATTCTACCAAGCAACCTAAGTTTTCTGAAACAGATACACATATACAGATTCTCATGTATAAATTCTAAATTTTGTTTATCAGATTATGTGAACCATTTGGTTTTAGATGTAAGATTTTTGGCAATTTTATTTCTGACTATATTATTTATGCTATCAAAGCCCATTTCCCTCAAACATTCGCTTTTTTGGTGCTCGCCTGGCAAGGCATGTGGTCATAGTGATTCCAGATAATCTCTGCCAACCCTCCTCAGAGTCTTTAGGCAGTTGGTGTATCACTGAAGTAATTAAATCTTTTGTGGTTCACAAGATCTTTGAGCATTCTTCTGATTTCAAAACACTTGGAAGCATATCCTGAACGTGGGCTAAAAGGCTATATACTTTTCACAGGCTTGTACGAAGAATGCACTAAACATTTAAATACTGCCTTTCCGTACCAGTTGCATTTCTCTCCCCTCTCCTGACAAATTTTGTCCTATCATGTCCTTTTTTCATACAAATAAGAGAATAAAAAATGAAAATTTCTAGTACATTTGGAAACTGTAATTTTTTTAACAATCCATGATCTATGCTGCCAATTTTGTGATATTATTCAGAATCCAGAGTGTGCTGTAGCGTTTTAGAGCTGTGTTGCCCACATTCAAAACCATCATTCACATTTTCTCTGTGCTACCTAGGGGCTACTGCATAGAATGCAATGTGAAGATCTATTCTGGAATATTGTCATTTAGTGGTGCATATTCTAAGGTATAGATGCATTCTAAAATTATCTTGTATTCATAAATCCCTGATTAATTGTGTGCCAAACAATAAAACGTGTCGCCAATATCAAGAAGTCAAATAAAATGCGGAAAATAGGACAAAAAGTTCTTAGCACTAGAATTCCTAAATCTAGATCAAGGGGAGTTGTAGGTTTATGGCAAGAAGAAAAACAGGACCCTTTGGCAAAAGTTTTCCCATGGAAAGAAATTTGCTGATTTTAAGGAAATATCTTTAAATATCTTTAAATGTTTTTCAATTATGTCTTGGCAATATTTTCTAAACAGGAAAAACAATGACAACAATTACCTCATAAAATATATTATTATATTAAAATGCTTCTTTGGCAGCTACTATTATAAGACAGTTTTTAATTGGTTATCACTTTTCATATAAGCACCGACCCTGAAGTTTTATATTGATTCCTGGTTTGAATGAAGGAGAGGAAAGGGGGCACATGTTTGACAAGTTGTAATAATCACTACAGTTCTGTTCTCATGTTAGTTCTCACACGGTTGCTAATTAGATTTTGAGGAATGACAAATAGTAACAGTCATGATGATCCAATGTATGTCATTCACCTATCTCAAAGCATATTAAAACCATAACATCTACTGTATACTAAAATAGTTCTAATGATTTCATAAAATGTTTTGTGGAGTGAAGAGCCATCATTCTACTCCTGAAGCTCACAATTATAAATCTCTTTTTGTTTTAGGTTGAGTATTATACTAAGTGTACCACAAAATATATTAATGTCATTTTAAAAATTATTTTTAAAATCCTCAATGATATATTATTTTAAAATCGTTTTATATGTGTAGATGTAAACTTCTTAGATTTTGAGTTCCTCCAAGGCAGAGTTTATTATGTTACTTTTATATATTAAAAAAAGAATCAATTTCAGGGCCATTCATAGAATTGGACCTGAGAAAACACTTATATTCTGTTTAGCAATATTCTCAACTTCAAGAGATGCTCATATTTTCAAAAGACGTGGAAGCCTTGGTGTGATAACACAGACAATTTTTCCAAGAGGTTATATAAGTGCATTTCTATAGCAGTGATTTAAATAGAGTAGAAGAGGGTCGCAGATAGGAAAATCACTTTCAGGATAATTTTCTAATTGTGTGTGATGTATAGAGCATATAAATCAAAGTTTTACTGACAATTTTATAGTTGTAAACTATAATGCTTTTATTTATATATTTTAAAATTGGGCCAATAATGTTATGACATGAGATTATTTTTATGAATTAAAGAAAGCACTCCTTTCACAGTATCTAATAAGCACAGTCCTTTTTACTATATGCAGTGTCTTAAACTGTAATAGAATTATGAAAATTGATTTTCCAATCTCTTAATTTCTTATCATTTCAAATATTTTCACACAATCCAGACTATCTATAGAATGACTTTTTTTTTTTTTTGTATTATGGGTCTTTATACAATGAGGTATTTTCAATGCTGATTTATTTCATATTAGCCCAGAAAATGTGTTTTCTTAAAAAGTAAGTCTTAGAAACTAATTTATACCCCGGTCTTCCATACCTCCTAAATCAGTACTTTTAATTCAATTTTTATCAACTCTTAAAAAATTTAACCTTTTACTAATAAGACAATTTTTCCTGTAGACTTTTAAGCAACTTTTTTTTTCCTTGTGCGTAGTACTTTACGGACAAGTACTGTACAATTAATTGTGTATACATTTTTATTCACTGATTATTTGAAACATCTCTTAATTTTTCCTTTATCAATTTACTTCTGAAAGCACAAACATTATATCTATTTATTCTTATTGACTAAGAATATACTAGTCTATTTCAGCAAGCTACCAAGCTGTCATGTAAATAGGCTTATGTAAATAGGTTTGTCTCTCTGGAAGGGGAGCTATCCATATTACTTTACAAAAGTTTTCTTTGAACACTTTCAAACTGAGTGAATGTGAAAAACCATTGCTGTACATTGCATGAAGGAAGTGCATTGGAGAAAGTCTGAAAGTAAAAATGAGAAAATTCATTAGAAATTATTGGAAATAGGCATAATTTTATCGGGATAAAATATGGATTGCTGTACAAATGCATTGATATGTAATGAGATTTCTTGGGTGATTTAGTATTTTTAAGTCATGAATTCAATTGAGAAGATACTAGGCAATGGAGAAACTTCGAGCTAAATTGATGTCTCCTTTGTCAGATTAAAAACCGATCCACGAGAGACAGAGCAAGACCATACCTAAGAACCATTGATGATTCCTCTCCACCTCTCCCCAGCACAAATGTGAACAGCTATTCATCCACCAAACTACTCTCATAAGAGCTAAGGAGGTCAGGTAAGAGATCATGGTGTTGGTTTTTTGAATAACAAAATGACAATACATACTTAGAAGAAAAGAGTTACCAGCATCAGCCTTCAACTAATTCCAAGCACTCCAAAGCGGAGAGAGATGCCTTCTACTTGCGATGGAGGGAGAATAAGGGAGAGAGAATCCAGGGTTCAGACTTGAAACACAGTGTCAGACCTTCCCATAAAACCTGCTGCTGAGCAAATCGCCACAACCCTTGCCATCAGGTTAGTACTCACAGACTGAACCACAGGAACTGGCGTGGGCCAGGATGGTGGCTGTGTCTATCACCTCTCCTCCAATTTGGAGTGCCAACATGGGGAGAAGAGTATCCTCCCTGGGAGACAGGGCATGAAAGCTGGCACAGGACTTTCTCTTGGAGTCCAGTGCCAGGCCTGCCACGATGGGACTCAGTACCCAGTGGCAACTGAAGGACCCACATGCAGTCCAGGCCAACGCTGGACAGAGCCTCTTGACTAGCTGTGGCTTCAGGTAGAAACCTATATGCCAGTGGGATAGACTATATTTCACCCTGCAATCATTGCCAACTGCAACATGCGCCTCCGTGTGGGCCTTAGTGCATGCCTTATGCAGATCCCTTGGGCTGCATTGCTCACGTGTGACCCAGTTTTGTGTCAGCCCAGGTGGCTAAGGAACTGTCCCCACCACTTGTCCACTGAACTCAGTCACCATAAACTATCACCGGGGCAATGATTATGGATGGGGCTTGAGAATTGCCCTGGCAACAGCCATAAAAGGGAGTGATAGCCTGCCATTTGCAGCCACACAGATGGAATTGGAGATCTTTCTGATAAATGATGTAAGCCAGTCCCAGGAAGACAATTACTTTATGATTTCTCGCATATGTAGAGTCTCAAAAAGTAGTTTACACAGTTGCAAGTAGAATGGCTGTTATCAGAGCCAGGGAATACAAGGGTGAGGAAAGGATGGGGAAAGCTTGTCAGCTGATACTAGGTTACAGTTAGATGGGAGCAAAATGTCTGGTATGCTATTGTACAGCAGGGTGATTATAGCTAACAACAATTTAGTGTACATTTTAAAAAGCATAAAAAGGATTTTGAAAATTTTCATCTAAAAATCATATTTGTTTGAGGAGATTAATATGTGTAACTTGATTTAAACACTGTACCGTATACACATGTATTGAAACATTGCACGTTGACCCAGTAACATGCACAAATTTTTTTTAAATTTTATTTTAATGGTACATTTTAGATGTACATATTGATAACATTCATCATAGGGAATTTGTACCTGTACATGATATATCTTTTTGCTTCTTTTTTTCCCATTCCCCTCCCCTCACCCCCTCCTCCCTCCCTATTTACAAATGATTTGTTTCCTTTTTTTCCAATATACTCTGGTTTCTCTTCAGATCGTATGACAAATTTTGTTTTTATGTATTAGTATAAATGAATATTAAAAAGACAATCCAGAATAAACACAACACATCCCAGAGATCATACAAGTAAATAACACAAAATGAATCATGAATTTAAAAATAGGTTTTACTGACAATATTTTCTGGAAATTTGTCAAGTTTGCTAAGCTGTCCTTTATAACTCCTTCTGTGAAATAATAGAACCCCAAAATTATTACTTCCCCCTTGGAAAGTTATTAGTTCAGTCTTGAGAAATATCTTCACTATTTAGAGAGTTTTTTTGAAATACTATTAAATTAGTGTGGTATCCTTGTATTAGCATTAGACTTGTCTTTTAAAGAGTTTCATCAAATATTCCTGTCAGATCATTGTGTGGTGACTTACTTCAATCTTTGTAAAAGCAGGCAGAATTATTAGGAATTCTGTATTTTAGAAGAGGCTGTAGTTAGAGCCCGTTTAACAGCATGGTCTTTTCTCAGTTGTAGCCATTGTGGGCCACACAGTTTAAATGACTTCAGTCACATAACCAACAGCAATAGTTTGGTATTACAGTTGTCTTTAAGCGCTGGTTTGTTATTAAAATGGTAGCAAAAAGGATTGTGTGTATGCATGTATTTCTTTAACAAGAAAAGCTTAATAAGAGGGAAAAGATAGTTAAAAAAAAGTAAAGCCATGCCTTGCAACCGGAAGAGCTGGCCATGCCCTGGACACAACCACCTGCCAGCTCCTGGACGACTCTGAGTTTTGTTTCTCCCCAGCACAAGCTGCGCAGGAGCCACTCGACTGACTGACCTGATCATGGTTGAGGCAAAACCCCAAATAAGCCTGTAACTGGTAATGAAATTGAAGCAGAAACAAAAAAATTGCCAACCAAGAAAAGTTCAGGGTCAAACTGGTTCCCCGCTGAATTCTACAGAAACTTCAGGGAAGTTCTAACACCAATATTCTTCAAGATTTTTAATGCTATTGAAAGAGAAGGGATACTCCCAAAGTCATTGCTAGACGCTACCATTACTCTGATTCCAAAACTAGACAACGATCCAACCAAAAAGGAAAACTATAGACCAGTCTCTTTAATGAATACAGATGCAAAGTCCTCAACAAGATACTGGACAAAGAATGCAACACATCATCGAAAAGATCCTAAATTACGACCAAGTAGGCTTCACCCCAGGCATGCAAGTATAGTACAACATATGCAAAGCAATAAATGTAATATATCACATAAACAGAAGCAAGGACAAAAATCACACGATCATCTCAACAGAGGCAGGAAAAGCTTTTGACAAAACCCAACATCCTTTCATGATAAACCCATGGAAGAAAAATAGGTGTAGAGGGATATTATCTCAATTTGATAAAAGCCATTTATGACAAACCTACTGCCAACATCATATGAAATGGGGAAAAGCTGAAAGCTTGCCTTCTGAAATCAGGAACAAGATAAGGATGTCCACTGTCACCCACCCAACTCAACGTAGTATGCAAAACATTAGCAAGGGCAGTTAGGTAAGAAAAAGAACAAAAAAGGGACATGTGTGGGAAATGAAGAAGTCAAATTATCATCTGCAGATGACACGATCCTGTCCATAGAAGACCTAAAAGCTCCACAAAAAGAATCTTAGAATTAACAACTAAATTCAGAAATTTGCAGAATGCAAACTCAATACACAAAAATTAATAATATCCCTGTACACTTAATGAACTCACTGAGAAAGAAATTAGGAAATATACCATTTACGATAGCACCAAAAATTAAATTCTTATTTAGGATTTAACCTAACTAAGGAAGTGAAAGCCTTCTACAACAAAAACTACAGCACTCTCAAAAACGAGAGCAAAGAAGACATTAGAAATTGGAAAGACATTCTGTCTCTGGATAGGTAGAGCCAATGTTGTCAAAATGGCCATACATCTAAAATTTATATGCAGATTTAACACAATCCCAGTCAAAATTCCAACATTACTCTTCACAGCATTAAAGAAAACAAAGCTAAAAATCATATGTTACCAAGAGAGACCCAGAATAACAAAAGCAATCCTGGGCAACAAGAACAATGTAGGAGGCTTCAGAATCCTGAATATGAAATTATATTACAAAGCTACAGTGATAAAAGCCTCCTGGTATTGGCACAAAAACAGATGTGAGAATCAATGGAAAAGATGAGAGGATGCAGAAGCAACCCCAAGCACATTTAACTGTTTAATCTATGACAAGGGAGCCATCACCATCCACTGGAGGAAAGAGAGTCTCCTTAATAAACAGTGTTGGGGAAACTGGATATCCACATACAGATTGAATCTGGAACCTTATCTTTCGCCATGTACTAAACTAAAATCAAATGAATCAAAGAGCTGCATGTTACAATGGGAACACCTAACCCACTGGAAGACAAAATAGGTAAAATTCTTGAAGTTATAGGAATAGACTAGGACTTTTTGAACAGAGCCAGCCCCATTTGCACAGAAAACACTACCAAGAAGCAACAAATGGTATCATATCAAATTGAAAAGTGTCTGCACACAAAAGCAACAACCAACAGAGTGAAAAAACATTTTATGGAATGGAAAATCATTTTGGCAGCTATACTCAGATAAAGGACTACTATCTAGAATATGTAAAGAACTCAAAATAATTTGACCCTCCAAAATAAAAGGCCCAATCAAAAATGGGCAAGCAAAATGGATAGACACCTCATGAAAGGCCAATAAATATTTGAATAAATGCTAAATATCACTGGCCATTCGAGAAATGCAAATTAAAACAACACTGGTATTCCATCATACCCCAGAAATAGTGGCCATGATCAAGAAATCAGATAACGAAGGCTGCCAAGACTGCGGGCAACAAGGAACTCTGCTACACTGTTGATGGGAATGCCAGCTGTTAAAACCATTTTGGAAAACAGTATGCAGAGTCCTCAAAAAACTAAAAGTAGAAAATCCATTTGTCCCCGTCTAGGCCTCCTCCAAGAGTTAAAGACTTCATATTATAGTGATACATTCCTACCCATGTCTATAGCAGCACAATTCATTATGGCTAAATCTTGGAAGCAGGATATATGTCCATCAACAGGTGAATGGTTAAAGAAAATGCGATATTTATACACAATGGATTACTTCATTGCCATAAAGATAAACTTGAGTCATTTGTATAAAAATAGATGTTAAATGAAATAAATGTTGAGTGAAATAAATTAGACACAGAAGCTTGAATATCACATGGTTTTCCTTATATGAGAAACCCAAAGTATAAACAAAGAGCAAAATTAAAGATAGGTAAAAGGAAATAGGGAGACAGATCTTTCTCAAACAGGACAGGGATCAAGAGATAGAGAGAGGAGGGAAGGGAAGAAAAGAGATGAAAATTGGAATTAAGATGTATTATGTACATGTAACAATTCCCCATAAGGAATGTAAACATTATGTACTACAAATATGTACTAATCTAAAAAAGGGAAAAAAGATAATAGAAAGGTAATGAAAGAGACAAGGGGCTTATATAAATATATAATTATGCCAATATATATTCCTTTAGGCTCATTTATATTTCTATATCACAAGGCTCATTTATATTTCTATATCCTTTAGGCTCATTTATATTTCTATATCTATAAATTTCATTCCTTATTATTTAAGCCTTTGTTATCAAACTACTCTTTCATCTGAAAATGTGTCACTTAGAATTGTCCAAATAATATAATAGATTTCCTACATACATTTTACCTCACCTCATGCTTCTCCGTTGCCAATTTATGACATTCATAGATACTGTAGACATAATTGCATTTGCCCAGTGGCCTGTGAGTCTTTTCAAAAGTAAATTACCAGTAAGCCCCCATCTGCATCCTGTGGGATGCACGGTGGCCAAGGTGGATTGGATTTCTTCCTGCAGGGACCTTGCCATCCAGAGACTAGTAGACTTCCATGAATTGATGCTGAGCCTTCTCTAGAACTGCTTAATAAATTACAACAATATTTCATAGCCCAAAACAACAAGTATTTACTCTTCCCAAGTTTCTGTAGGTCAGGAGACTGGACATAGGTTAGCTGTTCCTTCTGTCTCAGAATTTCACAGGGATACAATCAAAATTTCAAAACTGACCAGGGCTGCGATCCCATCTGAAGCCTTAATTAGGAAAGGTTGTACTTACACCATCATGCACATTGTTCATGGCAGAATTCAATTATTTTGGGGTTGTTGAATTGAGAATCTCAATTCATTACTGGCTGTAGGACAGAGTCCCTCAGCAGTTCTTTACCACGTAAACTTCGGCATGGGAAAAAAATCACAACATGATATCCAGTTTGCATTGCAGCAAACAAGTGAGAATGCAGGAGTGGGCGAATCGAGGTAGAAGCCAGAGCTGATTCATAACCAAATCTCGGAAGTGACAGTCCATCCTTTTGCCATATTCTGCTCATTAGAAGAAACTCTTTTCTGACACACCCTCAAGGGGAGATTTCGAGAAGGCATCAATTAAAGCTCACTAGGAGTTAAATTAAAAGCTATCTTCCAGAAGCTTGTATTTTACAGAAGAGTAAGTATGATCAACAGGAAATTTAAAAAAAAAATGGGAAACAATATGTGTGAAGAATAGTGAGGTATTAGAGATTACATTCTGTTTTCATGAGCAAGTTAATGAGTTAGCCAGCCTGCCATAAGTTCATGCATCTTGTAAGAAAACAACCGGTTTCTGTGCAAACAGACTAAAGTATCACTTGTATGGTAGGAATATTTCTTGCTAGTTCACGTGAGATAATATGAAGAATGTCACATTATACTTGCAAACAAAGTGGATTGCATTATAGCAGAGGAAGTCTGAATTTAGGCATCTAAATCTTTTATAATGGATTATAAGCGTACCTGACTTTTCCTCCAGAGGGAAACAATATCTTTATGTTCAAGGTTGTAAGGAAATTTATGTTTTGCTCCAGAGGGAGACTCCATCTTTATCTTCCAAGGTTGTTCATTGTACAAACACCCTTGAAAAGACAGTTTAGAACAAAGAGCATTCAGTGTCTCTCTCATCCACAAGGCATGAAGAAACATCAGATTCCCACGGGCGATTAGCAACACACTGGTTCTTCACCCCAGTGAGTTTAAAAAGAATGAATCTGTACAGTTTTTAAACTCGTTTTTCCACAAACCTCACAATCTAGAGATTCTGTAACCTCTATCATGTACGGTTGGTGGAGTCTTCCATGTGGTTCTGAGCCCACCAGGACTGGTTATTTTACTAGATAGTATTAAAAGAGAAAACTTTGATTTATGTGCACTTCATTCTTTTTAAAATATTTGAATCTGAGATAGGAATACATAGAGAGTGTTGAAAAGAACTAGGTTAGCACCTAAGTTGACTGGAGGAAAGATAAACTGCATTTCATAAAGTTGACCCTGACCAAATTTTCTTGTAATTTCATCAAGAAAACCAAAGATCAGAACAGTCACATAATGCCCTTGAAGATGTTTTCTGGACTATATTTATACTTTCAAAGATTCATAAAATACCACCTCTTAAGTTAGTAGTCCATTTTATAAAAGACACACCTGCTGCAATGTTAAGTGTGCACCACTTATTAGAATAGGAGAACGGTGGAAAATATGCTGTGTAATAGGAGAAAAGAAATCAAGTAAGACCCAGAGAAAAGATACAGGTCAAAGACATTCATGGGGAAGTAAAAAGTACAATAAGAAAACAGGCAAACCTGTCAAGTAGTTTGCATCTTCTAATCACACGATTGGAAAAGGCCAAGAACAGGATTCAAATCTGACTAAGAAAAACAGGGTCTAAGTCAAGGTCGCAGTATCTCATAAGATGGAGGTATATTCAAGGGAAACGTTGTGCAAGATGAAATAATTATTACAAGCTCTGCGGCAGATAGTCTAATTCGCTCCATCCTGAAGGAATATCTGCAGAGGAGTTTTAAGTTCAAGAGAAGTTTTGCTGATTCCAAACCTGTTGATTTCTTACCTTATGCCATCAAAACAGAATAGGTAGTCTATAGATGTTGAATGTTTATGTGGTCTCTATTCAGCTGTTTGATGCTATAGGGGATGGCATATATTGAGAAAAGCTGAAAATCTTGAGTTTAGTGTTCCATTTAGATTGGATTTGAATTGGCTCAGGTGCCAGGCAACTTGCCACTTGGAATGCTCTCCTTTTTTGTACTTGTAACATCTCCCCAGAGTGTTGAATGTTGATTTTTCTGATGCACACTTGCGTACGCATGTGTGTGTGCGTGTGTGTGTCTGTGTTAGTAAAATCCATGTAACATTTCCAGATGTTACAGATAAAACAAAAATGTAATTTCCAAATCCCTATATCCATATCATTTTTCCAAAATACATACACCTTGGCCTTTGTATCTATTTTTCAACATAGCTACATAGATATTTCTGTGGTCCTACACACAGATATAGAAGGGGAATAAGATAGAACAAGGGTCAGAGAACTATAGTTTGTGAACCAAATCTTAACAGATGCCTATTACTCCTTCTGAGATTAGGATCATACAATTTTTAATGTTTACATTTTAAATTTATATTAAACAAAGAATTGTTTTCTTTTGGTCCAAAAAGCCTTAAATATTTGGGTTAAGAAACAGTTTGCTAGTCATTGATATACTGTACTGTTTCCCAGAATGGTTTGTTACACTTTAAAATGCCTGAGATTTTGCTGTAAGTCTAATTCCTTTTTACTTGAAAGATAGCAATTTATACTACGATTTGTTAGTGTATAAACCTTTCATCCACTGTTAGATACTAAGGTATTGTCCTATTTTTAATATCACAAATAGTGTTAAGTAGGCTGAGGATTTAGCTCAGTGGTAGAGTGCTTATCCAGCAATGCATGAGGCCCTCAATTCAATCTGTAGCACCACATCCACAGAAAAAATAATAATAACCTGAAGCATGTCTTCGTTGATAGTTGGCTTTGGGTATACATGGGCAAATATTTGCATGTGAATATTTCCCTGTGATTCTATAAAGAATGCAATGAGACTTGCCTATTTTAAAATTTTTTACAAAGTCAAATACATATGGCTTATTATTCAATAATTTTAAAATTTCAATGAGAAATAAGTGTAATGTGGACAAGTGTCTTATATTAGTAAGTATAATGCACTTTCCCTGTACATAATGCTGTAAAGGATGCCAATGTATGACCAGAAATGTGATTAAAGAGCACAGAAATGATGCAAGAGGCAGAAATTTTATGAATTTAGAGCTTAAAGGTACCAAGCTAATTAGGTCTAATGTATCTGTCTCTAAAATAGGAATTGTCTTCATTATGAGCATTGGAGGCCATGTTTTCTTTACTAGAATCTGAGTGATTCTTATTTAAAATATATAGTTCTACTTCTGTATGCTGACACACAACAGAAATGAGCATTAATTGTTATTTGATGAATATGTGGATACATATTCTGACTTGTCTTTGTCTTGGGGATTGATATTCAGTGATGCATGAATAAAGGAACATGGGTTATAGAAGAATGAATGAAATTTAATTAATTCAATAACAGAGCTTATTATGAAATAATGAAGTTGTATTACATGAACTCTTAGAAGCACTTATTTTAGCCGGCTTTCAAATACCATAGTTACCATGTAGGGAGGGAGCATAGATGGATATGTGAAAGAATAGATATTTAAAAAGATGTGCTATGCTTTGGGAGCAACATAATCAAAATACATACTTTATTTTTTACCTGCCCACAGTTTCTTTCTTTTGATAGAATATTAAGGTACATATTTGAACAATATATATTACCCACATTCACATTCAAATGATGTACTGGATGTCATAGAAAAGAAAAATTGAACACATCTATGACCTAAAGCAATGATTTTCAAATGTCAGTGTGCCATAGAATTGTGGGAAGGCCTGCAAAAACAGATTTTAAAGACTCACACCTAGAGTTTTGGATTTAGTTGGCATGATGTCTTATTGGTGTATCAGCTGGGCTAGATTAAGCTACATTTTCTATAGTTCCTTCTCCTGTATGTTTCTTGATAGGATGAGCTGCAAAATGTAGTTTCCTAGGAGCTAGTGGAAAGAAAGAAGAAGCAGCCATTTTGTGTCATACATAAACAACTTTTCACTATGACTCAAGCAAGCACTAATCTAAGTGCTTCTGTGAAAGAATTTTGAAGATGCAGTGAAAGTCCTAACTCGTAGACATTAAATTAGGGAAATAAACCAGGGCTATCACATATAGCTCCTAAGAGGAATGCTTACTGGGGCCCTGGTAACCAAGTCACCTGCAAGACCTCAGACCAGTAGACCCCTCAGCGGGTAACGGCAGGCAGGAAGAGCCACGGGCCCCCAACCCCTGAGTGCTGCCGCATCAACCATGCCCAGTGAGGCAACGGGGCAATGCTCTGCACAGCTTTGTAGGCATAAGCTCTGCTTCAGAATGTACGAAAGTTGACACATGGAGTTGGAGTTAATTTTAAACTTCAAAATTTGTTTGTCATGTTGGGTTCTGTATTTATTTGGGACCAGTTACCTCTTTCTTCTTGTCTATGTTTTCATTTTTAGAATGGGAATATCCATCCTATTCCTGTCTTACCACTGTATTTTGGAACCACATAACTTGTTTGGTTTCATGGTCTCACAGCAGGAGAGCAGTTTGCCTCAGAATGAATCAAGTGTTGGTTTCACTCATATCTGCTGTATATGATATTTAGATAAGATGTTGGACTCAATGTTTAAAACTGATGTTTGGATGAGTTAAAACAGTTTAGTTATTTGGGCAGAATATGCACTATATATGTCAGAAGGACATGAATTCTTGGGAGAAGGCCAGGACTTAACACTGTGGTGTAAAACTGGCTACCCTTCCAGAATTCATTTTGAAATCCTAACTATAGGGTCCTAACAGGGTAGTCTTTGGGGGAAGTTGTAGTTTACTGCCCTTATCAAAAAGGTTTCAGATAGAATGGCCCTTTTGCTCTTCTCTTAATCAGTGAGGTGATGTAGCCAGAAGACTCTCACCAGACACACAACCTGCTGAAACCTAGACCTTGGACTTCCCAGCCTCCAGAAGGCTGAGAAATAAATTAAGGTTTTAAAACAACACACACACACACACACACACACACGCGCGCGCGCACACACAGAGAGAGAGAGAGAAAGAGAGAGAGAGAGAGAGAATGGAGTGAGGGAGAACGAGAGACAGGGAGCAAGAGAGGACAGAGAGAGGGAAACTCCCACTGAGGATGACAGCTAAATCTCATGACTGTGGTCTCCAGTAGTTCGTCATCTTCCCTGCCTTGTCCCTTCTAACTGCCTACCCTATAAACCTTGAACTTGTTTAGCTATCCCACTAATCATTTAAGCCAACTTCTTACAATAAATCATCTCTATGTGCAAATACACAGATATGTAGCTAGGTTTAGGTGTGTAAAACCCTCCTTCTCCCTTTGAACCTGAACTGATGAAGTAGCTTGGATTACAGCCACAAAATTTATATCTCTAAGTAATTTACAGATGATGCTAATGCTCCTGGTGATCTGCAATCACCTTTTGAAAATCATTCTGGCAATGAATATAAAAGCCAAAAGTATATATATTTTCTGAGAGAATATTAAATACAAACTGAGATAAAGGTGTTATCCTGGAATTTTCAGTAGCAAATAATCTATCTTGTACAGAAATATGTTTCTCTGATTGGAAATGTTCAGGCTGAGATTGGATATTAGTGGCACAAATTGAGCATTTGCCATGTGCTGGACAATCGTACCAATACACACAAATATACTAACTCAGTCTTTGTGTTATAGAAGGCGGAGACTATTATAAACACGCTGACCAAGGTCATAGTCGAGGGGGTACAGCCAGATTAGACTAAATCGTCCTGCCGAACCCTTAGTAAATAAATTCTTATTATGAATTATTTCAATAAGATTATTCAGAAAATATTTTCAACTCTGACTTCTCTGACATAGAGGGAACAGCTGGCTTGACTAATTCTTTCATTTTATTCTTTCTTCTCCCACTCTCAGAATTAACTCACTTGATTATTTATTTTTGTAAACAGTCTTAGTTTTGTAAACATGAGTACTCAGCTCCCCTGGTGACTTGGATAAGCGCTAACATTTTAATTTGTAATAACACAGATTGTAATTATTCCTATCATGGGACAACTCAAGTGGAGAATTGATGTAATCAAATAATTTAGACTTTAGACCTCTGTTCTTTTTATGGTGTTATTTTTTCAACATTCCTGCTTTTGTAAAAACTCCAAGTGTGCCTGTATTTCTACATAAAGAACTGTCTGCCATATAGTACATATTTGCAGGCCTAAGAGGGAGGATTTCCAGGGCCTACAATGTTATTAGTGAATTATATCATCTGTATCATTAATCATCATCTGTTATGTCATGTTTGCTCTCCCTCTGGCTGGGTATCAGGTGTGATGTTGAATATTTTCAGTACATTAATCCCCAACTAGTGACTACTGGTGGCAAGCAGATTAGGTTACTCTGTGACTATTTATTAACTCCGTTAATTGTTTGACAAATCATTATTGACTACTATTCATAGGATGACAGATGGCCGATAAGGTGTTAAATAGAATTGTCATCTCTTAATAGATCTTAGATTTTTTTTTAAATAAGAAACATTATTTAAGTGGATGAATGGATTATGATATAAAAATCGAGGTGTGGATAATTTTAGTATGAAATGAAGCCTAATTGAAAATAGGATAATGAGAACCAAATTAACCTTAAATGCTCACACAATTAAGGGTTGTTTTCAGAATCTTATGAGCTTCTCTGACAATGCATGCAGTAGAAGAGTGTTCTAGTAATCAATATTATAACAGTAGGAGAGATAAACTGGGAAAGAATCCAGAATGAGTGGAATAGTCCATGATACAAATGCTTCTTGGATACAATAATGAAAGCCAGACAACTGTGAATTCATGTTATTTTCTAGTCCTTTATGCATGAGCAAGAGAAATTAAATAATAGGACATGTTTAATTATTTTTATCCTCTAAATTTGAGAAAATGACTTTGAATCTCAAAACTTTGCTGATACAGAATTTTTTTTAAAAAAAAATTTAAAAACAGGGATTGGGGATTTAGCTCAGTGGTGGAGTGCTTGCCTAGGAAGCACAAGGCCCTGAGTTCAATTCCCAGCACACACACACACACACACACACACACACACACACACACACACCCCAAAAAGAAACAACAAAAAACCATGAGCAAAAAAAAAAAAAAATTAAAAACAAAGTGGAATGTCTGAATACATAGGGAAACTAATCCTAAGAAATGATGATCGATATTGTATAAGAAATACAACAAAATTTAAAACCCATTTAGTGACTTAACAGAGTCGAAACTTATTTCTTTCTCAGTTAAAACTACTGATGGAGGTTTTCATATAGCTTTCAAATGCCTCAAGTTTGGGGACTCCAATTTTTCTGTCCTGGGATCCTCCCATTCTTTAGTATTCCATAGTCTTTTGTAATCAAGTTAAAGAAGGGAAAAAGAGAGAAAAAAGGAATTCATACTTCTTAAACTCTTCACACTAAAGTGCCATGGTGCTTTTATTCACATTTATTTGGCAAGAAATGGTTATATGACTGCGCTCACAAGCAAGGGGAGCTAGAAAATGAAGTTTCTGTATGGGCAGCCAATCTTCAGCCATGACCCTCTTCTGCGGAGGAGCAGCATAAAATTCGGTGGATAGCTGACTGCCTCTGACACTATTGTCCATGAAAGATGTTATATTTGTGGAATAAAAGATGAGGATGCTATTCACTTGACCACAGGATGAGTGATAAAATGACCACTAAAGTCACTGTGGAAAGGGATCGTCCATAGGCATCGTGGGATTTTTGACTCTTGTGTAAATGGCGCCCGGCAGTGATAAGGTCCCAGCTGCTTTCCAGCATCCTCATACTCCCCACTTGCTTTGCTTTCTGTGTCTGATAAATGCTTTCTGAAGTCTAACAACCGAGTTACAAACTTCAAAATGACGATGTGCAACTAGATAGGATATCTTTTATTTCAAAACTAGGAATAGTTATGGATTCTATGGAGTGTTTTTAATCTATCAGAATCTATTACTCTTCTGATTTCCAGTTATATTTAACTTCTAAAATATTCACAATGTCATGTTCTTAATTTCCTATTTCTCCTTCTTAATTACTCTTAAAATTTTTAGTTCCCTTCTAATTCCTTCCTCTCCCACAGCCTTTACATCAAATATATCAACAAGGATAGCAAGAAACATCTATACACTGCAGGGAAATGGCTTCCAAAAGGGATCATCTAGTAAATCAAGCCCATGTCTGAAATATTTGTTATATTAAAATATATGTGATGCATATTGTTCTAAATGATAATGTTGAGATCAATGGGCAAGGATCGTAAAAAAGTAAATTTTAGTACAATATGAGCAACCCCTTTTAGAGAGGCAGTGAGGGTTTAATAGGATGTATACTGTACTTAGAATCCAAATATCTTGATTTGAAGCCTCAGCAATACACCTATGCCTGATTAGGTAGGTCACTTACCCTTTCTAAATATTTATTTCCTGATGCACTAAATGAGGATTATTTAGAAAAAAAAATCTTCCTTCTCCCTACAATTCGTACGATTATGAAAAGTAATTTTACTAAGGCCCTTTTCTAAATTATAGTGCTCTGTTCCACTGCGTCATTATTGCCCATTAAAACTGTCTTTTAATAGAATCAGGTATCTCATCATGGAACAGGTTATTTTTCACTGGAACCACAATGACTATCCTCATTGAATCTTCTGTATTCCCTGGAAGTTGAGTCGTGTGCACTCTAGGGCCTCCTTAAACTGAGATTATCTGATTCTGTGCGTTGAAACTCATTTTGCAATGAGAAGATCAGAGAGGTCAAGGCAGTTATCCAAAAGTAGTCGCTAGAACCAGAGTGATCTTGCCCCAAATGACAAGGTACTGTTTTTCTGGAATCTGAAAGGCTTTGCTGTCAGCTCCATGAGTTTCTTTCAGCCCTTTCTGTCAATTTCTTTTGACTGCTGTTCTCTTGTAGAATGTGACCATCAGTACAGGCTCTTGGTGTAATAGACAATCATTCTTCCATACACTGAAGAAATCTATGAATATCCTGGCTTAACTGGATTTTAAACAGAGATGCATGGGGTGATCAAAATATATAGCGAATGTTTAAATTTAAAGGTAGATTACAGTGAAAAACACATTGCCATGAACAGCCCTCCACGGACTCCTCCTTGATTCCACCACACTCATCCCATTGTTCTCGCCCCTTTCTGAAGCAGTTCTGGAAGTCCTGTTTTGTGATGTCTTTACAAAGTGTGATTTAAAAAAAAAAAATGGTGGTGAGTGCTGCTGCTGATTGCCATCTAACAGGAAGGCTGACTCATAAAACGCGATCCTCACCCACCTTATTCACCAGATCTGGCAACATACAACTTATGACCCTTTCTTAAAGTCAAAATGACCATGAATAGTAAATATTTTGAATTGATTTGAGACATAAGTCGGCCATGATAGTAGAACTAAAAATATTCATGGAAGAGGAGCTCTAGAACTGCTTGAGACCATGACAAGAACAGCAGAATAACCGTTTTCATAATGAAGATGGCCTTTTTGAGTGGGGTTAATGGCAATGTGTATTTTACTTTAAGAATATTTTTTAAAATGTAAACATTCACTGTAATTTTCAATCGTACCTCATACATTATGCAATGTATGTTTTACTTGGTACTCAAGTTCAGTGTGTGTTCTAATTTTCCCTATTTGTGGCCTTCTAATAATTGAACTGGAATTAATAGAGTACAACTGGACAAGACACAAATTAGCTACGTGAAAGTTACATGTTGTAGAGTAATTTTATAATTAATAATTTTATAATTATTAATAATTAATATACAATGTCTGGGTACATAAATTGAAATCAAGGAAAAACATATCATTATAACTGCAGTATCTGTAAATATCAACATACTTAGAGTTCCAAAGACTGGCATTTTCTGTTGTCTCAGGAAATATTTTTCAACTAAATAAGCTTTCTGCAGATATTTACTCTTTGCTTGCTTTCTACTATGTGAAATAATTCAAGAAAAGTTGGCTTTCCGGTTCAAATTAAGCAGTCTAATATGATGGAAGCAGAATGCTGAATAACTACACATGCAATCAATCACTGGTAAATTGGTCTCTAAGTTCGTTTTTATCAATATCTATCAGCTTAAGTCAAGTCACTTTATTTAAAAAATCTGTATTTGAAATATAGTTTTATGATATTCACTGGTATTTCTTGTTATACTCACAAAGGTTACTGAGTGTGTTGAATTGTAAATCTTTCCTTTTCTCTGCAATCTTACCATTAAAACACTCTGGTCCTCAAAGCCCCAGTTTGGAACAACTAATTATAGCAGATTATTCTTAAGATAGAGAGAAGAACCTTATGTAATTTTGACAGAACAAAAAAAGTCAGAATAAAGTACACAATGAAATTATAATGTATTGGCCTGTTTTGCCAACAAACCATCGTTACTAATACTGAAAAATATTATAGTTAGGAAATCTTGTCACCAGCATATTGAAAAAATATTTCATCTCTGTGGCTGTACAGCATTCTGTTTACTACTCCACCGAGAACTTACCTGAGCCTCGTAAAACACAGGGAGAGGCTCTGTTGACAGATGTATCTCCTGAAGTATAAAAGCCAGGAAGTATTTTAATTGGATTATTACATTTCTTACACATGTGATTAACAGGTATATTACAGATGATGCTCTCTCTAAATCTTATAACCGGATAATGTTTACTAAAACTACAGCTTTGTTAAGGTCACATGGTTGTAAATTGCTTCATGAAACCTGAGATTGTTTTTCTTCCAGTTGGTGGTTTAGGATACAGTGTGGTCCCTACAGGTTAGTTTTTTTTAATCCATGAAATAGAAGAGCTGAACTGTCTATATAGAATATCATAATACGTTAAGTCTCTCCTTCTTTTGAATCTTTATATATTGCAGGTTATATATCTGTTTCTAGATAAAAATTAACATAATCAATGAATATTTTTAAATTTTTCATAATTCTTTTTTTCTTTATTTTTGAAAGTGCAGGCACTGAATGTCACAAAACAAACTGCTTTATGACTTTCCTTCAGAACAAATACTCCTTTTTGTGCATCCACATACATGTAAGCTCAGCAGCCCACAATGGCTGAAATGGCAAAATTCTTCTAGCTAATGTACAGAAAATTTTCGCCTTGATAAATGACACCAAAACCAAAAACTTAATCCAACTTTGAACTGAAGACATTTTTGCTTCCCCTGTTTTCTGCAAGGAATGCTTAAATTTTTCCTTTGCAATTATAGTTTGAATATTTTACCGATTCTACAAATATGATGCTAGACTTTTCACATACTAATAAAACAAAATCAGAAAGAAATAGAGACATAACTTTTTATTTATAATATGTGATTTAGTCTAGTGTCATATTTATCATAAAGGATTTGATTAGTCCCTCAGGAGACATGCATAGTGGTACAGATGTAAAGCAAAATGACAGGAGATAGGTAGAATAGGATGTTAGTTGAGGTCTTATGGGCTTAAATTTAAAGAATAAAGTTGAGTTTAAAATGACAATATTAGAGAAGAAAGGGAGAGATGTGAGGAGTTATAAGGAGCATGTTAAATTGTAGGCACAAAGGCAAGCTGAGAATTAGAATAGTATGTGTGACACACTGAATAGAAACCTGAAGCAGGCCAGTAAAGCAGAGGCATACATTAGTGGTTATCTGGATAGTGGTTTTATTAACAGATTTTAGACACACATAATCAAAGCTAATAACCTACTTGAAAGTGTTGCAAATTCTCAATACCCAACCTACAGGAATAATCACCTTTCCTGAACTTTGGCAGGCATAATAATATAAATATTTAATTAACTTTTCAGTTATACATGAACCCAGGGCCTCACACATGCCAGATAAGTTAGTCTCCCACTGAACTACCCACTGAATTACCCATTACATACTAAATATTCCTTCAATTGTCTTAAATTTTCATTTAATTGTTATTATTTTACTTTTCACAAATATAAATTTTGGGGGGCAGGATTTAAATATAATAAAATCATATATGCCATACATTGCATGTATGCCTCACATATGCTGTATTTACTATTTAATGGCATTTTTTATTAGACTATATCCTTCCTGAAGCTACTTGCTTTGATTTTCTTTCCTAAGTAACCGTCTCTGCTGTAGTCAAATTGTGTCCTTCCAAAACAACTTACTGTGTTAGATCCTTAGTACTCAGTATCTCAGAATGTAACCCTATTTGGAGATATGTTCTTTAAAGGGGTAAACAAATTAAAATATAGCCCTTATAGTGAGCCCTAATCCAATATGAGTAGTCTTTATAGCAAGAAGAAATCTGGACACAGAGAAACACATTGAGGGAAGACGGTGTGAAGATACAAGAAGAAGATGACAAATGTCATAGGGAAATGTCATAGACCAGATTCTTCCTCACAGTCTGCAGAGGGAAAGTGACCCTTTCAACGTATTGATCTCTGATATTTAGGGTCCAGAATGTGAAACAATAAGTTTCTGCTATTTAAACCATCCTGTTTATGGTAATTTGTTATGGCAGCCTTGTAAAAGAATACATCCTCTAAAATAATTTAATAGATCCACTGAATTCTTTCAGCTACACACATAAAAACTAAACCACTTAATATTTAAATTTTGCTGTATCCCCTTCAATTTTTTATCTCAACTCACATGTCTCTTGGCATCAGAAGACCTGGACCTTGGATGATAAGTGGAGAGAGTATCACCACAGACTTCAACATTTTAAATACATCTCATGCTCATGAAAGAGGTTTTATAAATACCTGCAACGGTTGTCTGTCAGTCGCTTGCCATTTGTCAATCATCTCCCGATCACCCATGTACAAATTTTTCAGAGCTTGTTTAATCTCAGGCTGATTTGTTGTTTTGCCTCTAAGCACTCTGTGTTCTAGCAATTGATGTATGCTTAGGGAATGCAGACTAATTTTAATATTAGCCTGGACAAACATTTAAAAGTTTAAATCTGTTTCTGCAAGAAATTAATGCATTCCCAAAGGTAAATATGCATTATCCTTGCATCATCATATGTTTTGGATTATTTAATACCATGGCTCATTTCCTTGATAACCAAGAGTATGATAATCCTTATGCTTATAGTGCTTATAACTTCAGGTCATAAATTCTTAATCACTGCTCAGATGGTTTTCCCTTCGGTTATTGGTAGTGTTCAGGACAGTATTGCAATGACTGCTAATATGGCTTGACACACAAGATGAAATTCTATTCTGTCTTATTCCATCTTAATTACTTGCATTGAGAAATCTTATTGTGTTGCACTCTGAGCTCTCAATAATTACTGTCTCTTTTGTGATTGTCTATCTCTGATAAACAAGTCTAATCCAAGCTACCTTGTTGTGTAATATATCTACCATCTTCCCACACCTATTTTTTTGTGGGAGAGTGTCCTGGGGATCGAACTCAGGGCCTTGCGCTTGCTAGCCAAGTGCTCTACCACTGAGCTAAATCCCTAACCACATCCCACTCCTGTTTTTGGATCACACATGGATAAATGATTCAAGATAGATAGCTGTATTTCTAAAGAATTCAGAATTGGGTGTCAGTAAATAACTCCATATCTTTAGGTACATGGGTCTTAATATGTGAATTCAGAGTTTGTGAATGGCAAGGTTTTCTGGATTATGATGTGGGAAGGAAACAGAGTAGACCAACAAATAAGAAAAAAAAAGGAAACAAATGTTTAAAATCAAGAGTACTTTCTGACCTTTCCCAGCTTTGGTTTGGCTTCTTTTAGATGCCCTTTTGTAATTCTGCCTTTGAAAACTGTGAGAAATCTCAATGTCTAAAGAGATATGTTATATATATACATATATATATATAAAAAATCTGTTTGATGAAATTAAGTATGGCTTAGAATTTGGCCATATCTTCTGAAACTAAAATAGAAATCATTGGCCAAATCCTCTACCTTTACACATGAAGATACTGAGATCCAAAGATGCTAAGTTCTGGGTCCAAATTCACAAAGGATTGATATTAGAACTAGGAAAGGCCACGTACCTCCACATTCTCAGGCAATGGTTCACTTAAAGATAAGCGTTCAGTGGCGTTCTCCATCCTTGAAAATGGCAGAGTTTAATCCTAATCACCAGTAGTTGTTTGCTCACTAATTATTTAATGAATGGCTGCCTACTCTACACAGTTTATATTCTAGGTCTTAAGAGCCAGCTTTGGACCAGACCAGTGAGGTCCTTGATCTCATGAAGTATCTTTGGAAATTATTCTCTATCCTCAAAACAGTTGAGATCCTTTGACTTTTATAGTACTATTGATAAATTTATACAAATGTTTCTCTTCTGTTGGGTCTTGCTTGAGAGAAAGGTGATGAATACACAGAAGAGCTAGCTACTGCCATGGCTACACCTTGGCCTCTGCAGAGTACTGAGGAGCCAGCTGGTCCCCAGGAAGGAGAAATGCAGCCCAAGGCACTGTAGAGCATATTTGCACAGTTTGTGCCCCATGGCTCAGTCCTGCCTAATATGTTAGCACCTTGAAAAAGCTTATGAAATTTTAGCTCTTCAGAGAAAATAACTAGTTGTAAATATGTACTAAGCCTCTCATCTTTTTCTTTTTAAACTTTTGTCGTGATCCTATCACTAATCATTTTAGACTTCCTAGTGCCAACCATCATTTCTTCCCTAATTTTTAAGATTTTCAATATCTTGAAACTTTAAAACTACAAACTTTAAAAACTACAATTTGTGAGCATAATCATGTAAACTCCTTAAATTCACATTTGTGGTCTTCCATGATCTGGTTATCAGTCACGTCATGTGTACAAGAAGAATTCAATAATTGAAAGAAAAAATTCTTATCCAACTATTTCCCTTCAAATTTCACACACCCAGGCCAAACCAAGATATTTATTCTCTCTGCATGCTCCTCCCTGCCCCACGACTTCTTTCATCGATGTCTTAGCCTCTGCATCTGTCAAGTTTGGATTACTTCTTTCCTGATTTTAGACTGGGATGACTTCTCTACAGTGGTTATTCCACCTATCTTTATTAATGGGAGACTTATTAAAAGAAGCTAAATAATTCAAATATATAGTTGCCTTATTTTCTTTATCACTAAAGCATATGTAGCTTTATGACCCTATCCTGGATAATTAACTAGGAATGGATGTCCTTCATGATAAAATAGACAAAGAAAGCTCCTCCCCCTTTCCCTCTTGCCTTACCTGTAGAACAAAGATACAGTGATATGTGGATTTCTATAGCCAACTGTCTGCCCTGTCTGGATGATCAAGCAATGTCAAAGAAGACTGTTCAGAGCCCATTCAGTTGCCGCCATGGAGCTTCTCCACTCATCCAGGCTCTATCCCCCTCCAGACTTCTTAGGCACATGGGGAAAGAGAATCTCTACTTCAAACCCACTTGCAAGTGGGTATTTTGCACCAAACCCCTGCCAGTAGCTTGAGCCTCTGTAGCACTTCACTTGTTGCTTTATGTTTACATCTTCACAGTTCCGATCAAAAATTTTACTTGCACTATATTGATACAAAACACCATGGCTATCAAATATATTTTCCCACAGCCTACTTTCTTTTGGGCTTAATTCCATGGGTTCAGTCTAAGTTTTCTTGCCCTGTTAATCCCCTTTTGTTCATACTAGCAGATAACTTTGTACTACCTCTTAATATACTTAGTCGTTTTTCTTTGCTTTCTTTTGTGGCCACAGTTACTTTCACAGTCTTATTTGTTCAACAAGGTACAAGAATCCAGCTCTTTCAAGATAAAAACAAATTAGAAAGTTATTAAAGCATGTATCGCCACTTGACAAGCCCTCCTGGATCCATTTGAGCTTATGACCATGGTGAGTCTTCAGGAAGGATTTTATTTCACAAATCACTGAACCCCTCAAAGCTGCATGCTGTTTGATAATTAGGGGGTATATTATCTGTGCTAGAAACCCAGTGCTGAAGAAAACAGTGAAAAGGACTAATATAGACAACCAGCTGTTGTTTTTCTGCCACTGTACCAATTGACTTAAACTGTGTTTTCATCCAAATTCATTTTGAGCCAAAACCTTTTTCTCACCCTAATGCAGTGGCAAACAGAACTTCGTACCATTCGGGCTTCATTGCTATATCAGTAGCTAACATCTATGTGGGCTTCGCAATTTACAGTGTGGTTTTACACAATTTATCTTAGTTAACTTTCACAATATTCTGATGAATTAGGAAAATTGTAGAGGCAAAACACATGTGTGACCTTATGTGGAGGCAGGGCTATCTAGTTTTTACTCAGTTCTTTGCGTCATCATTTCCATGCTTTGGCATGTTGGTACCTGTGGAAATTCAAGTGCTTCGCCTTTTTTTTTTTTTTTTTTTTTTTTTTTTTTTTTTTTTTTTTTTTTCCCTATATGAGAGCTATGCAGGAGTCTGTATTTTGGCCTACAGGAGTTATTTTAATCAAAGCACGCAGCATTTATCCCACAGCTGCATTTGTTGGGGGGCTGTTGCTCTACTGACCAGCCCAAGTTAATTAGTAATTCCAAGCCAATGTTCCCTGCTAAGGAAAAGAAGGGTCTTGTGACACTAATCCCTTAGGGTTACTCCAAAACAAGGTGACACGCCTTTTTTAGAGATTTCGTCCTTGGCAACCGCCTTCTTACAACACTTCAGAAGCTTCAAACTTGGAGAATATTCAAGATTTAGTTTTACCAAATGAAAGTACCACTGAAAAATTTTTAGAAATTGCCCATCTTGTAGTTTCAGTCATCTACAGGAAAGTTCCTCAGTTTTATTTTTTCTTTTTGTTGCCATTGAAGCAAAAAATGCTGGCATTGCAGATCCTGCTTTCTGGCAGCTGAAACACATATTTATAATCATTACTTCCATTCTTTGAAGGCAACCTTTAGACTTTATTGATTGCTTTGCCATTGTTAATATTCACCTGGAATCCTTGATTTGTCCCTTATGACATTCACAAGCAATTTTATCATCTTCATCTTTCATATAAGACACTCAAAAACAAAGAATATGTGATTATTCCATGGAAAATATGAGTCCTGAGATTTTTTGCATTCTTGATGATTTATTTTATTTTTAGTATACCTGGTGATTTTTTGTGTTGGGGTTGGGGAGAGGAAGAGAGAGAGAGAGAGATTTTTATAGCTACCTTTTAGTATTTCTTGAAAAGTCAAAGGCATGCTAGTATTGAAAAAGGTATTTCAAAGTCAATTCATTTCTTTACCTCTCTCCTTGATATCCATTACACTTGTACCCTTTCTTCTTTGCTTGCTTCTTTATTTTTCTCCCCTTGTGCTTTCTGTATTGGTTCATTTGCTCTGTAGAAATGAAACTATAGCATTAATCGTAGAGGAACATGATTCAGTCGAAGAATATTTGTTCTTAGTTTAAGTTAGGATTATGAGCTGAAGTGTGTCGTACATTAATTAAAACCAAGGATGTTTTTCTTAAATATGGGCTCATTAATACTTCAAGGGTTTAGGATAATTTTTCCCCTCTTTTAAAAAATTGATGTTGCAAGTTTAGAATGTATGCTTTGGAAAAAAATACAGAAAAGTTACTAAAGATACTTAGAAAACCACTGAGAAGAGGGCCTCGATCTGCAAATTTAGCATAAGATGTGTTAGAATCAGTACCAAATATGTGTTGCTACAAGACATATAGTTACGCTGACCTCCTCACAATTTCTGCAACATGTCTAGTTTATTATTTTTTGACAAACCTTGTTACTCTCTAGTCTTACACGTGCTCTTTTCTAGTATCTTTATATAAATGATTCTCCGACAGAAAGGTTCAACTCAAATGCTATCTTACAGAGAAGTCTTCCTTTGATCATTCTAATGTATGTGCTCTTATATTATATCTCACTGTATTCTGTAAGTAATTGATAGCAATTGCTTTTATTTTACTTGATTTTGTCTTTTCTGATAAAATACAATCATCAAAAGGCTACAGACCTTGTTTATCTTGCTTCAGTTTCATTTCTAAGTAAAATAGAGATGGGCACATAGAAGTAGGGAAAACAATAAACATTTGTGTTATAAATGGGGAGAGAAATATATCCTTTAAAAGCACACCTCCAATAACATATCTTCCAACAAGCCTCCATCTTTTAACAGAATGTTTAGCTGTGAATTCATCAGTGGATAAATCCACTGATAGGCAGAGAGCCTTCCAAAAGCCCCATCTCTGAACACACAAGGCTTTTGGAGGTTATTATAGAACTAAACCATAACAACTATTTAGGTGAAAGTGTATCATATCTCATTATGGTTTTAATTGTATTGCTCTGATGATTATGTTGGGAGAGTTCATACTTATTTATCATCTGTATATCTTGTTTAGTATCTACTCAAATATTTTATTAAAGTTTTGCATTTTTTATTAAGGACTTATAAATCTTCTTTATAAAATATACACGAATCTATTGCCAGATATATGTTTTGCAAATACTATTTTGTACTCTCTGGCTTAACTTTTCATTTCTATAGCAATAGGTTTTGGAAAATAAACATCTATAAAGTCAAATACATGTGTGTTTATTTTATACATCCTTCTATTTGTGACACATTTAGGAAATCTTTGCCAAACCTGTGACACTAAGGTATTCTACTGTTTTCTTGTAGAAATTATATAGTGTTATCTGACATAGTTAAGACTGTTCCATACAGTAAATTTTTATATAAAATATTACTTTGTGCCTCTATGGTTTAATTATGTATCCATATATGAAATTGGTATAGTTCATTGATTATATCAACTCAAGTAAGAAACGCCCAGCTAAACTGGATCAGCATAGTTCTGGGTGTGGCTAAAGGGCTGACTGAAGACAGAAGACCCGCTCTGAATGTGAGTAGCACCAACCAAAGCCTTGTTGATCAAATGGAAGAAAACTGAAATAAAGAAAGAAGGCTACCTTCTATTTCTTTGGAGGAGTTCCAGTCTTCACACTTACCTTGGACTCTGTGTCCTGGCTTCCGGCATAGATTCTTCAGCCTTCTTTTTCAGACACTTTGTTCTCCTGATACGGAATCGCACGGGACACTACAATGAGCTCCAGGCCTTCAAATGGATCCTTTGGATCTCCAGTGCACAAACAGCTCTTTTGCACTCTTTCATACCCTACTCTGCAGGCGGCCATTGCAAGCCTATCTTGTAAATACTTGTAAATGTGTTTATCTTGCATTAAATCCGTTTCTCTAGTAAACACTGACTGATACAATGGTTGATTCATTTGTTGGTTAATTATGTATGACTACCTAGTTGTTCAGGCACCATTTGTTGAAATATTATCTTTCTCCATTGACATAACTTAGCACATTTGGTCAAAATCAGTTGATCACTATCTTTGACTCCATTTCTAAAATCTCTACTATCTTTCTTTTGTTTATTTGTCTTTTATTACCAGTGTTACACTGTTCTGATTACTGTAATTTTGGGGGGGTTGGTGCTGGGGATCAAACTCAGGGCCTCGTGCTTGCCAGAGATTACTGTAATTTTTAATTAAGTTTTAAAATCTAGTAGTGTAAATTCATCAAATTTGTCTTTCAATATTATTTGGTCTTTCCATTTCCTTATAAATTTGGAATCACTTCGTCAATTTTTACCCAAAAAATCAATAATAAATTCTTGGAGAATTGATTCTTCTCATCCATGAACATTTATGCAGTCTTATTTCATTTCTCTCTACCATGTTTTGAGCTTTTCACTGCACAAGTTTTTCATGATTTTCATCAAAATTTTTCCTATTTTGTATTTTTTATATTGCCTACATGGCATTTTACCATTAAACATAATTATCAGCTAGAGGTTAACCAATTTTATTGGCCATTTTAAAGGACCAATCTTTAGTTATTTTAATTATTTCATACATTTTTTACTCCTCATTTATTAACCTATATCATTATTGTTTCCTTTCTTCTGCTTACTTTAGTTATACTTTCTCTTCTCTTTCTAGTTTTTTAAGGTAATTATTTGACTCATTTTATGAAACTTTTTTCTTTATACTTTAGATGTGTAGAGTTATAAAATTTCTTTTAAATCTCTTTTAGTTATAGTCCACAAATTTTGGTATGTACCTTTTTCATTCTCATTAAAATATCAGAATTCGAATTTTCATTTTGGTTTTTTTGGCCCTCTAGGTATTAAAAATGAATTATTTAGCTTTAATATATTTTGGTATTTTTCATTTTAAAATGTATTTCTAAATAAAATAAAATAAAATAAAATAAAATGTATTTCTAATTAATTTTAATTTTAAATATAATTCATATTATTTGAATTATATTAAATGTATTGAGATTTGTTCTAGCCTGAGAATATCATATATTTTGGTAAATGTTCTACATATACTCTTGAAAATGATGGATATAGTATTCTTTGCTGTATTGAATTTGTAATAATGTGAAATAGGGTAATTAGTTCTATTTGGCTAGTATCACTGTTCTACATACTTATTAATATTCTGTCTACGTTTTGTAATTTGCGTACAGAAAGACATTCAAAAAATTTTAACTGTAAGTATGAAGATGTTCACATCTTCTTTTATTTTTATCAGTTTTTGCTTCATGTCTTTGAAGTTTCATTACGAGGTGCATAAATTATTGGACTGTCATATTTCTTATTGAATTGATCTTTCTTCATTATCTAACAATCTTATTTATCCCATGTAATATACATTGTTTACAAATTTATTCGATCTGATATTAATATATGACCTCATAGTTTGAATGGATTAATGTAGGGATGGTATCTGTTTTTCATTCTTTTACTATTAGTAGTAAATAGTGATTTAATAGTAATTTACTTTTTGCCCCTCACCTACTTCTTTGATCTCTAACCCCCATTCCTGCTGAATTTACCCTACATTCTAGAAATTCATACCTCACTCTTCTATTTCTTTTTTGCACATTTTTATCATTTCTTTGTATTTATAGTTCCATCTTGTTGCAAGCCCCTTGATATACTTCCACATCTAGAAAAATTATGCTCATCTTTCAAGACATGGTTTACAGAATGTATGCTCTGTAAATACTTTCTGAATTTCTCGAGGTGTTTGATTTATACTCATATAGACATAATGGTGTGTTATTTGTTTTAAAACATTTTATTTTAACCCACGATACAGCCTCTGAGATGGGCATTATGATTTTTTTGTTTTTTGTTTATTTGCCATCAAAAATACATAGGATGAGATGTTAGATCGGTGGTGGTAAAACTGGCACATATGCCCAAGCAGGCTGTTTGTCTCATTGGAAGCTCTAAAAGGTTCACCATCATTGTATTAGATGAATTCTTCAAAGTCATATATAAAAGATATTGCAGAATTGAGATTTATATCACCCTAATCACCCATTGTAGTATGAAAACTCATGTCTTATAGTAATAGTCAAGGATGCACGTCGTGACAACATTCTCTCATTGAAGTACAAACACATTAAATAAACTGAGAGGCCCTCTGTGAGCTTCCTACAAGCCTCATGGTACACTTGAAAATAACGCTTTCTCCAACCTGCGTTGTCATGGTAAACAAAATAATGTATGCGGTTAGTATATATAAACTTTGTTCAAGTGCTTTGTAGGGAGATGAGATTCTCTGCTTAAATTCTTGCCATCTTTTTCTTATGTTCAGAACGGGGAAAAAAGAGGCAACCACAATTTGGAATGGTGACTGAATTAGCCAGTAGCATTTTAGGGGGACTGATTTAACAGGCATTACTTTTTCAAGAGAGGTCATAAAGCTGAATTTGTAACTCATACAGAATATCTAAATAAATTCACCACATTTTTTCTTTTCATCAGGAGTGACACTGTTGCAGTAGAGAAATTACCTTCCACCTATCTGTTATCTTATAGCAGATTATATTTGGGATATGGAGTTTTTCTATTACAGTTAGGTTGATGTCATTCTTTCAGCTTTTAATTCAGGACATTGCAAAAACCTCAGGGAAAAAAATAATGAAGAAAGAAAGGATTGACTATGGAGATATGAGTTGACCGTGTGACTGGCCTTTCCAAAAACACTGAGCAGGCTAAGACAGTTTCCAGCAGGCAAACATAGGTCTCATTTTGACTGGTGCACCCATTTCAGGGGTGAATTACGAGCTCACCGGAATTTGTCAGTAGTACATTGTGGACGTTCATGGTGCGCCTCCAGTCAGTGCCAACATCTTCTTTTGGTTCTTTAGCAACTCAGTGAAGGCTGCATATTTGGGTTGGATTAAAAAAAAATTCCTATAATCCCAGCACTCGGGAGGCCGAGGCCACAGGATGGCTGTGAGTTCAAGGGCAACTTGAATGTAGTTAGGTTTTTTATTTTGTTGTTTTGTTTTTTGTCTCAAAAAAAACCAAAAAACAAAAACAAAAAAAATTCTGCACAACTGGAAATGAGAAAGGATTTAGACTAAACAAGGAGTTTATATGCAGAAATAGCATAGACTTTAAATCTAGATCCAAATTCTCATTAACTTAAATTTCTGTAGATTTTTTTCCTATTTTGTTTCTAATTAATGTCGTTGGAGCAAAATTGATGGCTGAAGGATTTATGTACCTACTAGTGAGCATAATAAATACAGGATGCCTGTAAAGATGATCGTAATATTTAACTCTTTTGATTTCATAACTTAGTGTAAGCAGAAGTCAAAATTTCTCTGAGTCTTGGTCTACATTCATCTTTCAAATGAAATGATAATTAAGTGTACAAAGAAGAAGAACAATAATGAATTTTTTTCATAAACTAGAAAATGGAAATCATGCTGAATCACAAAAAAGAAAAGGCTAAAATGCTTTGAAAATTAAAAATGAAAGAAAACATTTCAAAACCTATGTGATCCTCTCAACTACCCCCACTTAAAGAAGAAAACACAAACCACTTCAGAACAACTAGTCAGATTTGTGCAAAAGTATCTTTCACATCCTAAGAAGAAAAAAAACCATTTTTTTCCTTGAACATCAAGGTACTAACTGTGTAGGAGGGCTTCTAGAGTCCTCCTGAGCTTTGCCCTCCCAAAGAGGATGGGGTCAAGCGAGGGAACGTATAGACAACCAACATGGCAAGGGTCAGAATATCACTGTGGCAGGTGCCAATTTAAACTCAGTAGAATTCAACCTATATCACAAAAAAGGACCTTTGCCAGATCAGGTTTCATGCTGACCAACATCAGAATAGTAACCATATTTCATGCAACAGATTATTTCTAACAGTATGTTCTGAAACTAAAATCTAAGACGCCAGCTGATTGTATTCACAATTTCAGCTACTTCAAGCTGGTCTTCAAAAGCTAAGCGGTCCCCCAAAATATTCCCACTTAAGAAAGAAACCACAAAATAAATGTTACAGAAGCTTCATAAGAAATAAAAATCAATAGGAGAAAAATAATTTAAAACATAAAATTTACACATCCAAGAAGATTTAAAATGAGTCAGAAATAAGTGCTATTTAAAATACCTATCAAAATGTAAAATCAAATTTCAATGTTTCATAGATTTTAAATGAGGAAAGAAAAATAAACAAAACTAGAAAATAAAAAGTAGAGAGGGCTTAGTGAGGAAATGGAAAAGATAATAATATTGTGAAAGATGGGAAGATGTTCATTCTCCAAACCACGGCAAGGATCAGTAAGATCAGCTTCTGAAATTTTAATGAAGTGAAATTGAGAGCAGACATGCTTAAAATGATCTTAAAAAACACAGAGATGGAAAATGAAGGAAAGTTATTTTTTGAATAATTAGATATCCAAAGAGGAATCAATTATAGAAAAAAATACTTCCATGTATCGAGGAAACAATGGGGATAAAACCAGAGAAGTATGTGGTGGAGGCAAATGTGGGCGACGGTGAGAGGTACAGAAATTCTATCAATCAAGGCGCAATCATAGAAGTAGAATGGAGAAAGCAGCAGTTCTCTTTCCTTCTCTCTCTGTCTCCTCCCACCTCTTTCTTTCTTTTTATCCAATGGGAGATTTATTTTGATTCCTATGGATTTGACTGCTGCAACAGTACTTTGTGCCATACACCAGACTTCAATGTATAAAAAATATGCGGTCACAGTTGCAACTGCTACATTTCGAATCTCACGTAAAAATGTTTCTTATCTCCCATGCTAACCCGTTACCATATGGGGAACGGGAGTCTGGAAAACATTGCTCCAGATTGGTTCAATTAGCACAGTATTATTCTACCACAACAGGTTGGAGTACTAATTGGTACATATAAACACTTATCTTTGAAAGCTGATGACTCATAATTTCAAGTATAAAAACATTTTTCAAAAATTAAGTTCCAGAAATTACCAAGACATCCAGATGTAATTACAAAATGTAGAGAAAATCTTTTCAAATATTATGAAGGAGGAAAAATTTCCTCCCCCACCCCACATACACAGACATACACACAGTTACCTTTAATTATGTCCATACAATATATTGAACGAGAAAATGGGTATAAAAATTATATTGGTCAAGATTAGATTCCTGACTGTCCATCTTTTGAGTTATGTGATTTTAGAGAAATTAGCCAGTCTCTCCAAATACAGTTTGCACAAGCCTAAAATGTCAGAACGAGAGTGCCTTTCTCAGAACGAGAGTGAGTGAAGAAATACATGATACCAAATAATTCATTGGATCATTTTTCATAATAAATCATTAGAAATGTTTACCAAATGTACTGAGCTGCACAACATGTGGTATGAGATAGACACAAAGCAATGGGGTGTGAGGGTGGTTGCTCAGTCTGTGTATTACAGATTGTTATGATAATAAAGCATTAGAGTTGGACTTAGCATTGGAATTTGAGATACGGCTGGGCTGAGTTCCCAGTACCTGTTTTAGACCACAAAGAAGAATTTAGTTGAACAAAAGCTAGGCCAAGGCATCTCACATTTAGGAATCAGAGAACGAGGCATAAGCCAGTAACATGAATATTTCTACAAAGCAGAAAAGCAGAGAGAAACACTGACTCCCTCCAGGGCTATGGGATGATGCCTACTTCCTCCGTGGAAAATTGTTCTCATTCTGTGTTTTAGTGCTGAGTTTTTGCACTAATTTTTGAAACTACAGATAAATCTTCCTTGTATTGACAAGACATAAACCCATTCATGTGCTCACTGCATCAGAGGAATTAGACATTACAAGTCTATGAGGTAGCTGTACAAAAGTTTTAGGCTTTAAGAACAGTATTTGAATCTGTGGAGTGAAAAATAAGGATATATGTGTTTTTAGATTCAGCCATTCCTTCACGCTTTCTGCAGGGCTAGAGACATTTTTGGAACTGTTTTATTTATTTATTTTTAGAATATATTTTTTCTCTCTTAAAAACAGCCATATATGATGTAGAAGCAACCCAAATTTATCATGGAAAGCTATATGGGATGCAGTAAACCATCCTCGCGCTCTTTTGGCTTCTGTTATAATTTCCTTTATTCAAATCTTTCGAAGAATTGTGTGGGTGGTAGCATTATGAGTTTTTCAGTATCTCACTAAATATATTTAGAATGCGTAACTGAAGCTTAACCTTTATTATTATTATTATTATATTTGCAATACTTGTTGTCTCTCGCTAATGGTTTCAAGGAGAAAAATTCCCCTAAGTAAAGGTCTTATATTTAGCTGCTTCAGTGTTTTCCCTTAAAGCTGGAAAAATAAAGGTTCTGAATGAATTGGTATAAGAGGAAATCAACAGGGTAAAAAATAATTTTGATGATTTCTTCTTCGCATGCAATTATATCTAGTACACTTGACGATGAAATAAACAAATAGTTCAAACAAAGCCATTAATTTCCTTCCTATCTACACAATTTTAATTAGAAATATTTAATTAGACTTGGCTAAAATTTCTCAAGGAGATTTCAGAATGCATATTTAAGCTGCTTAGATACAAGGAAATGTATTTTTCAGCATTTATTAAATATAGCAAATAGCTGCCCTGGGTGTAGGTATTTCATGGGAAACATTTTTGTCAAAATTATACTTTATCACAGAATTTATTGGAATACAAAGTTCTCTCAAGGTTTATTAGTTATTAAGCTTTGCTATTTTAATTGTTATAATAAATAAGATGTCTTTTAATATATTCACAGCATTTTATATTATGTCATATTTTTATGGTGAACTATAAATGTGTTTGATGTTCTTGATAATATTTTACCACTAGATTTTTTTTAAACTTTTATTATTATTAGCATATCTGACATGAATTAAGATGACATGCAAATCTGCAAGCTCATTTCACTGAAGTAAAATTGCTAAATTGTTGAATTCATAGAGTCTTTTAATCTTTGAAAGCAAACATTGTTTCCAAATAAATTTGATAGAACTCAACCAATCCTTTGAATAGTTCTTTTTTTCACTTCTGCTATTCTACAAGCATTTGTGTGAAGGAAATACGCAAATATTCTAGTCTCTTAATCAAAAAAAAAAAATGAACATTATTACCACTGGTATCTCGAAGGCACTACACTGAAACGCAATAGACAGAGTCACCAAACACTTACTAACAAATTGTTAAATATGGAAATAAAAATCCCATATTATTCTACCCAAAGATAAAAATCCTTAAATGGTTTCGTATATAGTTTTTCAGATTTTTACTCTATATATGTTTTCTTTTTCAATATAGATAGTGTCATATACATATAATTCACAACTGGTGCTTAGGTATAAATAAATTCAATGTATCAGGTATAAATAAATTCAATATACACTAGTATTAGATGTCAAAAAAAGCTTAGTTAATCTGAACCTTATACAGAAATTCTAAACATGAAGAGTCAGCTCTGTTCTCTTATTTCAACTCTTCAGTTTATTGTTGTAGACACAAAGAAGAAGCAACTCGTTAACCATTAAATATGCTGAAATGTGTGAGGAGATGGTGGAGCTTTAATTTGCTTCTCTTTCTGCATGCCTATTGTGCTTGAAAAATTCTTCTGATTTAGGTTTATTGGCTTTTTTGGGTCAGGATAATTGTGCTGTAAGCATAGTCAACTGTTAGGCCTTGGATACCCCAAATTTGTAATCGCCATTATCATATAAACTTATTGACTACATAGAATATGCCAAAGGTTTTGTAGACATTTCCTCATTTCACCTTAAAATCTCCTACAAAGTTAATACTATTCTAACCCTCATTTTGGAGCTGAGAAACCAGAAGCACAGTGTGTGATTAATTTGTTCTGTGTCTTTTAAGAACAGGAGTCAGAATTTATAAGTGCCGGTTATGGTTCTGTTAGGCCAGTATTTCTAAGTGCTGTATTCTATACTATCCATATTAAACAACTCTTTCCACAATAGCTCTGCTAAGATCACTTGTTAAATGAATACATGACTACAAATTAGCCTACTCACACATGATTCATTTTCATGCCAAAAAAACAAACAAAAACATAATTTCCTTAAATCCTGAAACTCTAGAAATGCTGGTTCATGATTCTTCTTCTTAAAATTAATCATGACATATCAATTATTATCTACTAACTGTTCCCCAAAGTGTGTTCCATGAATTTTCCACGAAAGGCCTATATTATAGTAATTATTTATGCAAAAGTTACTTTGGGGAGAGGAGAACTTCTATGAAAACGTACATTTTAAATTCTAAAAAAGGATCAAATACACCATTCTTAAACTTAATTTTAAGATATTTTACTACATAATACTTTTTAAAGAATGTCAGAGTACTAAAGTTCTGTGAAAAAAAAATTGAGATAGTTGCTTGTTCACTCTGTAATCACCAAAGCACACAAATTTAGTGAATGAATAACACAAGATAGATTTGAATCACTACTTCATAGTTTCTATGCATTTTAACTTATTTAGTCTCAGTTTTGGTGTCAGCAAGTGAGATTAATAAATATTCCAAACCAGGCATGGTGGTGCCTGCCTGTAATCCTGGCTTATTTGATATGCTAAATCAGGACTGTGAATTCCAGCCTCGCCTGGGAAACTTAGGGACTTAGTGAGACCACAACTCAAAATAAAACTAAAAATGGCTGGGGATGTAGCTCAATGTGAAGGTTCTATGTCCAAGCTCTAGTACCAGAAAATCAAAAATTATTCCACAAAATTTTGTGAAGATGAGATATCTCATGTATATGTATGTGGCAAACTTTTGGAATACCACAAATTCTATGTACTCTTTCCATTAAGAGATAGAGTCTCTTGAGTTTGGGTTGGTCTATAGGTGCATTGATCTAGAGAAAATAGTAGTAATCATCTTATTTCCTTGGCTATGGTTGGAAGTTTTTGACTTATTAAAAAATATATCATATATAAACTACTATCATCCTACATTGCTGTGAGGAAACCCAAGCTATAAAGAGAGACTCTGAAGCATAAAAAGTATGTAAAAATGAAATGGAGCAGTCGTAAGCTATCCAAGTACCAAGCCAATAGTTGGAGAAGCCATCTTGGAAGTGGGTACTCCAGACCCAACCACTGTTCGTGCAACTATATGGATTAAAATGTAACTACTCAGAGAAGTATGCCAGCAGGATTGGTAAAGTGTAGCCCTCTGAAAACCTAGTCCTCCACAACAGCAATGAGAACCAGCCAAAATCAAGTATGAAAATTAACCAAAAGGTTGCAACAGTCTGAGGAAAATTCATTGGAGCAGATAGATGACGTGGTAATAACACTGAGATTGTGGTATTCAAGATTGACCTTCTTCTTCTCACCATTTGTCCATTTCACGGTTTTCCAGAAAATGAGGAATCATTATTATTATAGCAGCCACAAGAAGGAGGTAAATGGTTTGGAGTTTCCCCCAAATCCCTGTCAACGGAATATTGTCATGATTCGACCTGTTTAGCATTTCCCTGAAAACTTCCAATTGCAGATTTTGCCCTTATTTCATCTGAGAACTCACTAACTACAAATACGCTTTTTACTACAATATTTATCAAAAAGTTTTGCAGCTTCCTGAAGTAGTGATAACTAAATATGAAAGAAAATTAGTTTAGAAATCCCTGAAAAATTCAAATTATCTGGTAATCTTGCAGACCAAGCACATTTTTAGGATTGTGCACATTGTGCAAAAAGGACAAGAGAAATCCTAACCTCTTACCAGCTACTGACCTTGAGACTCCAGGTGAGCAGGAAGGAAGCCTGAGACACAATTATAAACTAGCTTTTTCACCCTTGAAGGCACAGCCTATCAATAGACAGAGCCCCTGGATGGTAGACTTATTGGTCCCATGTACTTAAAGAAATCTCCGTGCAATTACAAGTTGACCACTAATCAAATTAGACAGATATTCCAGAGAACACTTGACAAACAATAGATACTTTACAGAATTAGTTCAGGATCACGAAACAACACAGGAGCTATAAAAATGGGTAGCAAATGGCAACAGCAACAAATCCTGGTGAAGGGGGAGACTATGATCACCATAGTTTTCACATTACACTATTTAAAATATCCAAGATTCATTAAAAAAATTATAAGGCATGCCAAAAAACTAGGAAATATGACCGATTTACAAGAAAAAAGCAATTAATAGAAGCTTTTCCTGAAGGTCCCAGGGTCTGGATTTGTTACAAATAGTTTAATCTTATTATTTTAAATATTCTCAAAGAACTAAAACAAATAAATGTCCATAAATCTATAAGACAGGATGAAAATAAATTTTTGCCAGAGAATGTGAGGAAGGAGACAGAAATTATTTTCAAAAGAAATAGAAATTCTGGAGTTAAAAAGTATATTCACTGAAAAATAATTCAATATAGGGAATTAAAAGCAGATTTTTCCTTAGTAAATTTGAAGATAAATTATCTAAGTTATGAAAAAGGGGTGAGAAAGAGAGAGAGATGGAGACAGAGAGACAGATTGAAAAAAAAAATTTAGAAAATGGATGTGGTGGTTAATTAATTGCCAGCTTGAGTGGGAATGCCCGGCTGAATTGAGTCAGCATGGTTCTGGGCATGGAGAATGCACTGTAATATGGATTGTTGTTGGAAAGTTGTAAAAGGAGAATGGGCGGGAAGGATTTGAGCTGATCTTCCTTGGAGGAGCTTCATTGCTACTGCTCTTCTTTGGAGGAGTTCAGTTGTTTTCCTGCAAAAGAGCTTTAGCTGTTGTGATGGTTGATTGATCGTGTCAGCTTGGAAGAGAAATTTAACTAAATTGACTCAGCGATTTCAAACCCTGGATGTAGAGAATACACCCTAGGGTGGACTGTCGCCTGGATAGTATAAAAGGGAAACAAAGGAGGACGGATTTGCTTCAGTTTCTTTGGAGGAGCTCCACCTTCACTTTCGATGTAATCTCCTGATTTCCAGCCACAGGCTCTTCAGCTTCCATCACAGACCTATTGGTTTCTGGTTAGAGACTCATACAGGACACTGCAGTGAGCTCCAGACCTTTGGCTGGACTCTTTTGATCTCTGGTGTGCATATGGACCCTCTGCACTCTTCCACATCTGACTTTGTAGGCAGCCCTTGTAAGCCAATCTGTAAATTCTTGTATATTCGTACACCTTGTATTATATCTGTTTCTCTAGTAAATACTGACTGGTATAGCTGTTTTCTTTCTTCGGGGGAGGTTCAGTCCTTGTCTCTATCTTGGACAACATCTCCTGGCTTTCAGTGCAAATCCCTCAGACGTCTCGCACAGATCCCTCAGCCATTTGGTACAGACACTTCAGCTTCTGGCACTGGTCCTTGGGCCTTTTCCATACAGATCAGTCTGTCTCCCAATGAGGATCCTTCAGCCTCCTGATACAGACTTGACTGGGACATTGTCATGGGCTCTAGGCCTTCATCTGGATCCTTCAAGTCTCCAGAAAACAGACAAACATTTTGTGCTCTTCTGCATCTGACTCTACTAAGCACTGACTAATACAATGGACGATATGAAAGAAACATCTTGGACAAAATTAGCACTAAATATGTATAAGGGGCATCTCATGGGAGGTGGGAATAAGACATAAAAAAGTAAAAAGATATTGAAAAAGTTGATATGTATAATGTTTCCAAATTAATGAAAATTATTACAAGCTGGGGCTCATTTTCGTACAAGTAGGATATTCCAAAGAGATTCATACATGGTCAGGCCTTTGACAAAGATAAACCTCTAAATGGCAAGAGAGTAATGAGTATTCCTGCACTTTGCAACCTTAATAAGATTAGCTAGCTGTTTTTTTTTTTTTTCCTTCAGAGACCATGAAGGCTGGGAGATAGAGTAATGACATATTCAACTGCAGAAGGAAAGGACTGTGGAAAAACATTCTGTATCTAGAAAAACAATTTTCAAAAATGTTGGAGAAGTAAAGATATTCCCAGGCATACAAAAGTGATGTTTACTGATAGAAAAATTTTCCTACTATAAATAAAATGGGAAATTCTTCAGGTTGAAATTAAAAGACCCTACACAGTAACTTGAATCCACATAAAAAAATAATATCAATGAATTTAACTGTTTAGATAAATTGAAAAAAGAATATAAATATACATTTACTTGAAATCTTTTCATCCTATTTTATTTGAAAGGTGAACTCAAAAAGCAATAAATAAACTATGTTGATGAGGTTCTAGCATACCAAAAGGAATTTGTAAGATGAAAAGTGCACTGCAGGGGGGATAAAATAAAGTTATATAGGAATAAAGCTTTATATGTTACTCAAATCAAGTTGGTATAATTCTAAACAGGACTTTTATAAATCGAGATGCTAATTTTAATTCTCAACGCAAACACTAAAAAAAAACCCCTCAATTAATATGGTAAAAGAAGCAATAAGAACACTTAAAATGAACTTGAAAATACAAAAGAAGCAATAGAAAAATAGAAGAAAAATATGACGTATAGAAATAAATAAGAAAATGATAGATATAAATTCTCTTCTCAGGAATTACATTAAATGTAAATGGATTAAACACCCCAAATCAAAACCATATGACCAGAATGCAGAAAAGGAGTCAACTATATGATGTCTACAATCTAAATAGATTAAAAGACACCAAAAAACCCTAAAAATTAAGAAGATGGCAAAATGTATGTGGTACAAAAAGTAATAAAAAAAAGCTAGAGTAACTGTTATGATTTGTGTCTAGATGTGCACCCAAAACCTCATCCAGTGCTTTTCAGGTGGCTGCTTTTCAGAGGTGGCTGGATCTAGAGCATGTGATGCTGTATTTAATTGTGTGATGTTTGTATTAAGTGTGTGAGGGTGGGTTAAGAGTGTGTGATTACTAAATTAGTCTACTGATTGGTTTGGCATAGTTCCAGGTGTGGGTAATGGGAAGGCTCATGCTGGATGTGGGTGGCACCACCCGAAGGGCAGGTATCCTGGAAGGGATAAAAAAGAGAAGCAGGCTGCTGATCCTGCTTCCTCCATATCTCCTCGCTTTGCTGCCGTCCTGCCTTCTGATCACCATGAATTGTTTTACCTCTGCAATGCCCACTTCCATGACACCCTGGTTTGGAGCCAGCCACTCGTCAAGAAAATGAACATATTTCTCAAGTACATATGGAATATTTTCAAGAGCAGACCACACTCAACAAATCTGAATAACTGAAGTCATGCAAAATATGTACTGTGGCTACAATAGAATGAAACCACAAATCAGTTAATAAGAAAATTCAGAAAATTCACAGTAAGTTGAAAATTTAACATCACACTCAATAACCAATGGTTCAAACAGAAATCATAAGCAAAGTACTTGAGATAAACAAAAATACAAGCACATCCAAAACTTATGAAATAAATCAATCCTAAAGGAGACATTATACAATGTGTGTGTGAAAAAAACTCAGTCAATAACCTAAACTTACACCTTAAGAAATTATGAAAAGAAATACAAACTAAATAGCAAACTAGTAGAAAGAAAAAAATTGTAGTAGAAATAAGTGAAATGCAGTATAAAACAATAGAATAAATAAAAACAAAAGCTTACTGAACAAACCCACAGAATTCACAAATCTTATGGTGATTGAGGAAAAGGACAAAAGATTCAAATAGCCAAAATAAGAAATGGAAGACAGTCCATGATTACAAACCTTACAGAATTGAAAGAATTACAATAGAGTACTCTGAACACCTGCATGGAAACAAATGAGAACATGTATGTGAAGTGGACCTATTCCTAGGAAAATACACACTAATGAAGTTCGCTTTAAGAAGAAAAAGAAAATTCGAATAGAATTGTATAAAACAATTTTTTAAATAGTAAAGATGTTCAACAGAGAAGAACATAAGCCCGGATAGCTTTGCTGCAGAATTCTACCAAGTGATTAAGCAAGAATTCTAACTAATCCTTTACAAAATGTTCCAAAAATTAGAAGAGGAAGATACAGTTCCCAGAACATTCCATAAAGCTGTCAGTGCTCTACCACCAAAACCAGACAAAGACATCAGAAGAAAAGAAAACATAGATCAGTGTTCTTTATAAATGTTATTTATCCTGAAATCTAAACTAAAATTGAACTGCTCCTGAAAAGGCTTCTAAAATTGTGTCCCTAAAAGAGAATGGATGGATCATTTTTATATTTTATATTTAGGATGGTTGCAGTATAGAACAGCAAGAAATAATTTTGTGTATACATGCATGTGTGACTGAGGAAGAAATTATCAGATTACACAGCTATATTATATATCATCATATTATATTATTATATTATGTATATTATATATAATTGTAAAAGGTTGTACAAATTTAGTAATATAGTAATATTTAAATAAAGTTTTAAAATACAGATTTGGTGTTATTTTTTGTTTGTATTTAAGAGTAATGGAAATTGAAATTTAAAATCTTTATATGAATTGTTGGAAATCGTGTCCTACATGGTTGAGTCTGTACTTTAATTCAAATATAGTATTTTCTAGAACATCTCAGATCTCGGAAAATGTTAAAATTTTCATGAAAGGATATAAATGAATGACCTAAGACAATGGCCATTTCTTTTACTTCATTTCATAAAAGAAATATCTTCCCATTGTTTTAGAAAATTTATATAAAATACGTGTTTTTAAATATGAAAATTGTTTCCTCAATAAAGTCAAATCTCTAAGCTCTGAAATAGCCATCGTACTGTAACTAGAAGGCTCCTACAGAATCTTAGCTAGGATGTAGCTTAATTAGTGGTTATTATTTTGGTCTAAGCCATACTCCTAAAACAAGTGCTCAGATATTTCACCCATGAAGATAATTCCTTGACTTATCATAATGGACTTAGCTATTTTTTAACCTTCAGTTGAAAAGAGAAACTTGGTTAAGATTCCCATCTTTTTTTCTTATAATGGATTGAATTGGAAAAAAAGAAACACAGGACAATAAAATAAGAAAGATGTCCACTTGTTCTTTTATTCATCCATTCATTCATTTACAAAGTATACATTAAGTACCTTTTGTAAGTCAGTTGTGATTGAGATAAGCAGTGAACAACACAGTCTAGTTTTCTGTTTTTATTCTATTTGAGGAAAGGGCATGAATAAAAGGTCAAGGAGAGAAAGGAAAAAATAATCAGGTTGCCAATAGAAAAGTGCAGCAGAGAGGTAATCGTGAACTGAGTCTAGACTGAAGTCTGTGGAAATAATGGGATGTACATGAATTTGAAATATATTTTGAGCCTGAGCAAAATAGTATGTTGGAATTATTTGTACCTTGTGCTTAATTTTGTTGTATTACTCTACACTTTACTTCACTGAAAATTTTATTTAGAATATGCCTAATTTTCTGTCTCTTTTAAAGACGAATATTTTCTTTTCATAATTGTATCTACTTTTGAATACTTAAATGATGATAAATTTCAACATTTATTAACATCATCAAAGATTTTGTTGATTGTGAGTTTAATAGAATGTACTTTGTTGATTTTTAGCCTTTTCAGTCACACCATACACAATGGAAGAAAATAAAACATCTCCAATTTCAGAAATTGCTAGATAAAAAGAACTTTTCTTTCCTATCTTTACATAAATAAAACTGGGTACAAGTTTTTAAAAGTAGCAAAATAAAGCTAGTACCCTTGGAGGGTATACCACTAGACTGTAAGACCTTTGAATGGATTGACTGAAAATCAATTCTGTAGTTTAGAACTAGATAATAAATCACATAGTGTCAAGGATGGCTACCTTGTTGGGCCTGGAAAAATTCTGATAGGCTATATGTATATTTAATTTTTATTATGTACTTATTGTAAAGAAATAGACATAGCTTATTTCAAAGTAGATACAGAGAGAATTATTCCTTCAAGTGTGCAGATATGCAGTGCCACATAAATATTTGTTTGTATTTATATTTTTAAAATTTTATTTGTAATAGATAAAGATAGCAATATTTTAAAATAGACACATAAGCACTCGCTTACTTTACAGGATATATCTCTCTGTTTTTATGTCTTCTTGATATTATGGAAGAATGGAAACTAAGTGAAAACATTTAAATAAGAAACCTAACATTTTTATAAATTTTAATCCTTGCATCTACCATGTACTCACTGAAGAGCTGTGAGTTATCTAGCTCCACACAAGACACAATGAAAAAGAAAAAGGAAGGCAAAGCACAAACTTTCAAACTATCACAAAAAAGAACGTACTCTAAATACTACGTGTGAACTGTATGCTCAGTTCAAGTTGTTGAAACTGTCAATACACATAAAGCTTTTCCTCAGCTACTGTAATATCAAATAAGTTATGCTATATGTCTTGATTTACCTTGAAAGTTAAGTGTCATATTTTATGCAAATAAAAATTATTAAAATTTGACAGCTGGCAAATCATGCTAACATCTGGTAACAAATCATTCTTGGCAGTTCGATAGTACACTTCTTATTACATAGTTAATATTATAAACTGAAAAATGAAAAAAACATTGTAATACTCAACTAACATATTCCCCGAAGTAATAGAAGGAATGTACTATTTATCTTAATGTGTGAGAAATGTCATCTTTTTATGTTTGAGATTTGAAGTAGATTAGAACGGAATAACTACAAACATGAGTGGCATCGTGCATAGCCACAAGCTAAAAGGAGAATTGAAAAGATCTGAATTTGGGATAAAGTGATAATATGTTTGCAGTATGAGGGAAGAGGTAACATAGTGAAATTGAGTTGCAGGTAATACTAATAATAAAATAACATTACGTACTTAACTATCATTCATCCGGTACAACAGCACAATCTTGGTTACACTGGCTAATAGTTGTAGAGAGTGGAAGTCCTAGTCGGCAATTTACCAAAGTCATGCACTCAAATCTAATAAATAGTTGATTTACCTCTGACTCAACTGTCTGGAGTTTGGATGTGAACATTATTTATGATCACTAATTTCATAAAGGGGAACTTTCAGCTTTTACTTTGACAGTGATAATTTCTACCTTTACATTGCTCTCATTGACCTATATATAGATATATATATATAGGTCAATGATATATATATCTCTATATATAGATATATATTTCTTAACCAAACTTGAAGTTTCCCTGTAAAATAAAAGCTGAATTGAGGTGTGGACATCTGCTTTGAGGTTGTGTGAATCATTCTTCCAAGAGTGCAATTTCTTACTGCAAAATGAGGAGATTGGAAAACATAATCTCTACAGTCATTTTTGGCTCTGAAGTGTAGCTTTTCTTAAGTTAGCTCAAATTGCAGTGTAGTTTAGAAACTGTATCCAGTCATAAACTATTTAATTTGCTAAATGATAAAAGTAGAGATTTTACTCACTCATATTTTTGTATGTACACATCAGTCATCAAAACTCACATAATTCAGCAAAAACACTGGCATCACTGAGTTTTAATACAGATGACTTTTTTTTAAAGAAAAAAGTACAGCTACAAAGACAATGTGGGTGAAGAATTTTCTATCTTTGTTAGAAATCCCAGATATAAAGCAACATAAAGTGACCTCTAAAAACTCTAATTAATACATGGAGATATTTTAGAGAGCACCTGTGTTTTGTTTTATGGTTAAAGATTCTAAAAATAATCAAACTGAAAATCAATCTGCTTTGTCATATTTGTAGATAATTTGTGGATGGTTTTTTTGCTTCTCTAATACTCAAGCCTCAATTCACTTTCAAATACTCAAAGTGTCTTTGGAAGTGTGCTGTGCACTTAATGAAATTCTCTACATTTTATGGCTTAAATGTTTCAGAGGTTCATATTTTAAATGTGCTAAGAACACCTGAGAGTAACCCGCACACATTATTTTTTTATATTCTACAAGTTGAAAGGAAACTACAAAATTATTTTTAAAGACAATAATTGAAGTTTCAAGTTGTATTAGTCACCTTTCGAAAGCCAATGGTTTGCAAGAGAGCAGATTTAATACAGGACATTTACCAATTACAACATTCACCCATAAGCCAAATGCAGGAAGAGTGCCGAACGTCTATCTATGCACTGGAGACCAGAAAGATTCAATCAAGGGCTGGGAGCCCACGACACTGTACCATGTATATCTGTGCCTGTGCTAAATGGCTGAAGAAATCTTTTTTTTTTTTTTTTTTTAGTGGTACGCTTTAGATGTACATAGTGATAACACTCATCATAGGGGATTTGTACCTGTACATGATATATATTGTCGCTTCTTTTTTTCCCATTCCCCTCCCCTCCTTTCAGCCCCTCCTCCCTCCGTATTTACAAAAGCTTTGTTTACATTTTTTTCCTTCCATTTCTAAGAAATCTTTAGTGGAACCAGAATACAATGCTCCCAGCAGATATGAAGACCAGAGCTCCCCAAAGCAACAGCCGTCATCCTCAATGACAGCAAGGCCTCATGCTCCTTCTGTGACAAGAATAGCCAAGAAAGTGTAAATAAAGACTAAAATGTGTTATATTGGGAAAGGGAAGACAATGTCCAAATGGGAAAGGGAACAAGGGAGGGAGAACGGAACAGAGGACAAGGGAAATAAGAAATGGAAGGAAAAAATGGAAACAAAGCTTTTGTAGATAGGGAGGGAGGAGGGGGTGAGGGGAGGGGAATGGGAAAAAAAGAAGCAACAAGATGCATCATGTATGGGTACAAATCCCCTATGATGAATGTTATCACTATGTACATCTAAAATATACCATTAAAATAAAATTAAATTAAAAAAAAAAGAATAGCCAAGTCCCTTCAGGAGAACCAGCCGCAGCAGAGCTTCTCTTGCAGAGCTGGCCCTATCTTCTGCTCCCATTCTCCTTTTATTTGTTTTTAATAAATTTTTACCAAAATGTATCCAAAATCACACAAACTTACAGGCTATTACACAAGCTTTCAGACCACAATACATTGGGCCTTTTGCTTATGACAATGAGCAATGTAAACAACCACATAGATGCAGCATGAAGTCACTACATGAAGTTACTGTAGTATCTAGTGTAAGTGTCACTCTTTTAAATTGAGGTTCTTAAATTCTTATTTTTAAGACACCATTATTCCTCTGGATTCCCATTCCCCTCCTCCTTTACCCTCTTCTTGTTCCCATGGACCCTCTGCCTATTAGCTTCTATCTAGCAGTCCCATTGTCCTTCACGTTGTGTGGGCAGTAACCCTCAGGTAGACCTTCTATGCCCCAAACCACTCCAACTCAGTCCACCTGGGCATTCCTGCTCAAGCTGACCATATCAGTCCACCACAATCCACCCTAATTCTGTCTTAGTTACTTTTTCTCTTGTTGCCGAGACAAAATACCTGACACCCAAATTTAAGGGAGGAAACGTTTATTTAGTTCACAGTTTGTAGAGGTTTCAGTCCATAATCGGCTGGATCCAAGGCAGGGTGGCATGGAAGACAGGCAGAAGGCAGCAAGGTAAGCAAAGGAGTAGACAAGCCTCTTTCTGTCCCTTATATCTTATCCAGGCTACCAGGATTGAGGTGGTGCCAAACCAATCAGTGGATTGCTTTAGTAACAACACACCCTTAATCCCAGCATCGCACACTCTAGATTCAACCACCTCATATGACTACATGAGGCTTTAGGGGGACATCTAGAAACAAAACATAACACAAGTCATACTACTTTACTATAGTATCAGACATGTGTGTCCTAAGTCAAATGCTCTATGAAAATACCGTGTTTTCACTCTGTGCAGTTTCAACAAAAGCTGCTCATTTGAATGACAATCTCAGTTTATTAGTGGTAGTTTTTCATCATTCATACTTGTAATTTTTTTCTAAAAAATTGAAGATTTTCAGAAGACAGATTAAAAGGAAATATACTATTTTATACTTGTTGAAGTTTGAGTTAATAAAGTAGTGTATCCTCTGTATCCTGAAAATAAACATCAGGTTACAAGGTTAGATAATTTAGATTTAGTTTTTTGATAAACACACTTAGATTGACTAGTTATTTATACAAAATAATATTCCACTTTCTTTGAAAAAAAGTTTTACTTGGGATGTCACTAATTTACGCTGCTGACTGCTGAGAAAGCTCCTCTGGTTGCAGTGTGGGAGTGGTTAGCAAACATTAGAAAGTCTGCTAGAAGCTGAATCCTGCTATCTTCACACAGGCTTGATATTTTCTCTCACTTCATCCTGTTCTCCATTTTTATTTCTGCTAGGACACATTTAAAGACTCTGGGAAAGAAAAGCATTTAAAGGCTGGGTTATGTCACTGTTAAAACTTCACAGGGTGGATGGTGTGTTAGGAACCCAGGAAGGTGGGTTATAAGAATGGCACATTTCTCCATTCAGTCCTATATCCAAATACTTTATCATGTCACTTTTCAGTTTCTGCACCTTAAAGATACTTATTATTTAAGGTGCCTGCCCCTTGACTTTGGATTTTCCCATGTGACCTTCTTGCACCATTAAAATAAGATGACATGATATTGAACCTAATATAAATCTGGCTTAAGGGACTTCTTTGATAACCACTTGCTCTACTGCATCTCTGTCACTTCTATGACAAAAATGTTCCCAGGGCAAACTGTTGCTCCCAGAAGGAGTAGATGTATGGTGCCAGTACGATGTGGCTATAGTTAAATCCAAACTAAAGTTAAACACATTCTTACTGCTGTAAGCGGCTGAGATTTCGTAGCTGTTTGTCAGGTTAAAAAATACTTAATCAACACACCTCCGTTTGAATCTCAAGTCAGTGACATGCCAGCTGTGTAACACTTGAAAGGACTCTTTGCTATTTGAAAGTCAGCTAAAATGCGGGCTATATCTCCTACTTTAATCATTTATTTAGTAAGTAGTGAAGTGCTACCATAAGCCAGCCACCAGTAAAGGCACTGATGAGAGAAGAGAAAAATTCTTCTGGAATCACAAGGCTTATATTTTTACATACGATGATATGTAATACATAAATTTCATAGTATTTCAGAAGGCAATTATTTAAAAACTATGAATATCTAAATAAAATATGGCCTTTAGTTAATTGTACTGTATCGCTTTTGGTTCATCAATTATGACAAATATACCACCTTAATGTAAAATGCTAATAGGAGAAGCTGAGCTTGATGTGTACAGGAACTCTGAACTATCTTCACAATTTGCAGACAGATCTTAAACTGTTCTCAAATGAAATTCAATTTTTAAAAAAGATGTGAAGGAGGAAGTGAGCCTTCACTGGGGTGGGTATCTGCGGGCAGGATGTTCCAGCATGATGGCTTTCCCAGTGCTAAGGAAGAAAATGTCACTGGTGCCTGAGACACGGAAGCAGTTTGGTATAGTTGGAGTGGAGTGAACATGGGGGAAAGTAATATTAGAGAGATTAGAGAAGATGGAAGAAAATTGATCTTTTTATGCAGTTGAGGCCACTTCAGTGACTTAGATTGTACCGTGACTGGGGTAGTCATTAGAGGGTTTTAAAAGAGGTACTGGACTGTTGTGTCTGGAACAAACTGCAAAATGAGGAAGGGAAGCAGAAACACAAACAGGAATACTGGGTGGAAACTCTTAAAATAAGCTGTAGGAAGTTGACAATGTTAGCAATGAGGTAGTGTGAAATGTTTGACTGGATGTGTTTGAAGAGAAAGCCAGCAGAGTATTCTGATTGTCCATTGGATGTGAGAGAAAGAGACATATCAAGAATGATTCTAAAATTTAGAGGTACCTGCTAGGATAGAATTGCTTTAAGCTGAGTTGCAATTGGAGACTACTTGAGGAAAATAGTATGGGCTCAGATTTGGGCATGCTTCCCCTGAGATATAGACTAATATCTAAGTAAGACGTGTCAAGTAGAAAGATGGGCAAAGAAATCTGTAATTCAGCAAGAGAGATCTAGAATATAGATCTAGAATACAGCCATATCTTTGCAAATAGTTAACATGTACATAATGTTTACAGATGTTAGAATGGATGAGATTACAACATGAATAGAGAGAGAAACCTAGAAAGTGATTCTTGGAACAAGCCATTACTAACAAAGGGCAGGAAAAAGAGGAAAGCGATTTAGAAAGAAATGTTAAAGATGTAGGAATAGAAGGGGGAGCAGTGCGAGAGAGTTGCCCAGGGTAACTGGGCAAAAAAGAAGAAAGTATTTGCAGAGTGAGGGAGGTTCGTTGTGACACACGCTGCTGTTGGATCAATAAGAGGACTGGGGTTTGACTTTGGGCTCAGTAATGCCAAAGTCACAGCTGCCATGTCTAGCCTGTTTGGGTTGTCTGGGAGAACACTTCAATGAGTACAGAAAATACAAACCATTACAAGGAACTTTATTGCATATAAAAGCAAACTAAAAGTCAGTAACCAGAAGACAGAAAGTGTAGCAAATGGAAGTTTGTTGCAGGAATAACAAGGTATTCATACACTGATGAGCGTGATTCAGTAGAGGAGAGAATAGTTACAGTTGAAAAGAGGAAGGAGTGTTGGTTCTGAGAAATTGAAATGGATTAGTGTCTTGTACAGAAAGAGAATATTAGTAGTAGATAAGAGAATGAACAATGTCCCTATAATAAAAGGGATAAAGGCAGAGTAGGTAGGTACATTTGGTTCTCAGGGAGTAGATATGATGTCAAGAGTTTGTTCAAGTTCTCTTCCATTTACTACTACTGTTAACACATTATAATCACTAGTGACAATTTTATCGCCCTAATTTACAATATTGTTTCTATGCTCAAATAAGATTACAAGTGTAAATTACCATGTGGAAAAGATTATTAACTTTCATACCACATTCCAGTTTTGACAGATGCACACAGGAATAAGAAACATGACTCAGACAGTAATATCTGCCCTATATGGAGCACTTTTAAAAAGCAGTATTCTCTTTAATTAGCAATTTTGAGACTCTTCCAGCAAAACATTATGATGAGGTGACAGACTCAAAATAGTTCTTCAATTGAAAAACAGATGATTGGAATTAATGCAAAACTAAACTTTCTTTGAGTGAAATATCTCAATAAAATGACATCAAGTCTCTCTGGAATGTAAACAAATGATTATTTGCTTCTGGAACACACAAGTGAAAACAATTACATGACATGCTAAGTTGCCACTATGATGGCAGTTGATCATCAGTGATGCCTGTTTGCAAATCATTACTTTAACAATTGTTCGACACAAAGTAGATAATTAATAACTGGTTTGATGGACACATGAATGGATGGAATTCAACCTCCACGGTACCCTCCATGGCAACCTACAGTCAAGATTCTCTGATGTAATTAATTGAAAAGAAGTAAAGGGGATATTGCTTATAAATTTTAAAAACTGGGGTTGGGGATTTAGCTCAAGTGGTAGAGTACTTGCCTAGCAAGCGCAAGGCCCTGAGTTCCATCCCCAGCACCAAAAAAAGAAAAAAAAAATTAGGATAATTTTTAAAAATTGTTTTAAAAGCTTGCTTATTCATGAAACTCTTTCCATCAAAGCAAAAGAAGTAGAGAGGAATTTCTTAATTCATATCAATATAAAAGAAAAAAGAGAGATTGGTAAGAGAGGAAAGTAATTAAAAAGCCGTGCAGTTTTTTGCATCTATCACATCATTTTGCAGCTTTCCCCTTGCCATTATCTTGAAATATCTTTGTCATCACGGATTCGTGACAGTACTTTACCCCTCAGGACTCTGTGGTGATTCCCTGCAATGTCATCCAGTCTCCAGCTATAAATGTTCGTGCATAGAGGAGCACCATATATTAACTTCCATGTGCAATATCTGATACTCGACTCTAAACACATGCATGTATGAGCACTCGATTAAACTGTCACTCTTTCTTTTTATGTTCCCAGAATGTGTGAGTGCACGTCAGTAATAGTGACCAAAATATTTTTGAATCCTGGAAAAATGCAGGGAGTGGGAAGGTATTTGACTTTTCTTCCCGGAGAAAGTTGGCAGAGGAAAGCTGTTACTGGGAGAGTATGTGACATAGTATTTTAATTTAGGCAACTCTGAGTGAAACCAACAAAAATTCAGGTACCTGGAGCAGACTAAGAGAATAGTTGCTGGGCTGCTGCATGCACCCACAGAGGTCCCCGGGACTTGTGCTCTATTTGCTCTTGTGGGACATGACGTGTCTCACTTCTGTGGTTATTAGAATGACAGTAGCAGTGGGTAAGTTTAACCTATTCACAGCTACTTCTGCTGATATCTGAAACAACAACCTATAGAGAGATGCCTTCCAGGCACTGCAGGGTGACGAGCAACTCTTCTGGTGGGTTTAAGTGAGAGGAGAATGTTCTTTTCATTCTGTATAATGAAAAGCTGTGATAACACATCTTAAAATGACCTGCAGAATTGAAGGTATAGATTCAAATATAGGTAGCGGAAAGTAAGAAAAGGACTTAAGTGAAGAAATTGAAAGAGATGAGGTTGGTAGCCTGGGGCCCAGCATGCAACATCCTCTCTTGTTAGAAGGAAAGAATAATGTAGAGAGCAAGGTGTCCATTCTTAGCAGAAGGAAGAAACTTAGATTCTCCTAATATGATCAGCTTTTCTCTAACATTTAATCCTGAGGCTTTGGCCTGAGGATTTCCTAGGAGCTATGTAATGCTGCATCCAGAAATATTGACTTCAGAGAAAGGACAGATCATGACCTGGCTTTCTCATTTAATATCTGTGTAAATTCCAGGCAAGTTATTTACTTCTCTAAACCTCCATCTGTAAAATGGAGCTCAAATCATCAGTTCAGTCTAACTAAAAGAACATTTGGAAGGCTCGACAAAGCAATTCATGGGAAGCATTTTTATGATGTGCTGCAATATGGTCTAATAGTTAAATTGTGGAATTGAATGAGGCTTCTTTAAAATCCCTGCCTTATCGCTTACTGACAGTGTAACCCTGGCACCACAATTTTACCTCTCTAAGCGTCATGTTTCCAAGCTGAGAAATGGGGAAGCTAGTCACATACACCTTGTGGGATTATTGTAAGGATTAAAGAGAATAACCCATCCAAAGTGTTTAGCAGAATGCTCGGCACAAAATAATCAATAAATAATCATTATTATCAAATGAGAGGCGCAGAGGTGTCATTTCACTTCTCACGTGTTTGAAAAAATTACAGAATGGTAGGATTCATTTTTTTGTTTTAAAAAGCTCCCAGCTCTGGGACTAGTTTCAGTATATGCTTTTTTTCATCCATGTCTCCTAATGTTCTCTATTTCTGAAATACCAGATTCCACTTTCATTTTAAGCTTGATTGGTCTGAGGAAAATGTATTTCTCATGCAAAAAAATGCACATGAATTTCAGTTTTCTTTTAATAAATGTAGTTAAGCAATATTCTTCGGTGAAAATAATTCTTTACAAGATTTGTGAGAGATCCAAGTACACTGATGGAGCTAATATCTAACTGAGATCTGTCTGTGTTCCAGGTATGATGACGGATACTGAAATATGCATCCTAAATGAAAACTTATGCTTACAGATCCAAAGGTCTCTGGGGTCCTCTTCTTTTAAAATAGGATGTAACAGGTACAGACTACGATAGGACTAAAATAATGGGCTCCTTTTTAGGAAATAAGGTCAGGGAGATATTTCTAAAGAAGTGAATCATGTAGAAAAGATGGTTCTTTACATTTTACAACTCAAATTACTTCAAGTCTTACTTTGAGCTCTCTTAACTTTCCCACTCCGGCAGAGCAGCGGACAGTAGTTGGAGAAACCCATGTCCTGATGTGCACCGCCTTTTATGAACAGCATCCTACCTTTTAACTGCTCAGTGTTCCTGTTCTGTGAGCCAGCTACCCAGTGGGGCCGCCTAGCTGGCCCATTAACTCTGCTTAGTGCAGGCTTTATCATTGCTAAGCAGCCTTGATTCCCAATTACAGGTTAATGGCATCATTAGTTTTGCCATCGTTATTTAGTCATAATGATAAGAAACAGAAAATATTGGAGAAAATTAGAGAGAATTTGTTCACGTTAAAGCCCTCACTTTTATGAACATATCCGTATGCACCTGCACAGTTCAGTTCATTAGCAGAGACAGAAACTCTTTTTCTAATGTTCATGGTTACTAATAAAAATCAATTGCAATTGAAGGAGAAGGAATAAGAGGTAATCATGCTACCTCTTTCTGTTTATTGTGATTCAAAACAGAAGCCACATCTAGGAAAGATAAATTTAAAATGATTTTTTTTTCCTGTCCTGTGGGTTTCTCACATTTGAGAGATTATTATTAAAAATAAAATTAAAAAATGAGAATCACTTTCAGAAAAACTTATTTTCATCTTCACTTAGTAGAATAGTATTTTCTCAGGTTGAATTAAAAACCCTAAAATATTTTGACATCTAGCTGATGGACCAACATTAGAACTCAATCTAGGAAGAAAACTATTGAAGTGTATTTCCCCTTGCTTTGTAAGAGATTACACTTCTAATAAAAACGTGTTTGGTATTTATGATTGCAAAATACCTAAAAAGTCACTAATTTTGCTTTTGATTTCTCTCCATAACTTAACTTTATATCTACGGTGATCACTGCACATTCACATAGAATTTTTAATAAGAATAATAAGCAGTATTTCTGTAACATTTTGCAATTTCCAAAGCACTTTGAGATAAGTTGTCATATCACTCTTAGAACTGTTCTATGAGAAGGACAAAGTATTTTCACCACTTGACTTCTTTATTCACTATTTGAATTTTATTTTAATATCATTTTATCAGCATTTTATCTATGCATTTCTCTATATTTACAAATATGTTTTTAACTGTTTAATTTTTTCTAATTGTTCTTTTCTTCTAATTTCTTAACTTGTCGACTTTCTGGTCATCTACAGAGTGCGGGCGCCAAAAATCACACAAAGCACCAAGACGTTTCTTTTTGCCATCCTTAGACATCCTCCTCTAGCTTCTTTTCACTTTCTTCCCCAAACTGTTCCTGCAGCTCAATTTTATGATTCATTTGTTATAATAATTCTGCTTTTTAAAAATTCTCTGATTTGTGATGCACTTTTTCTCTGACCATTTGTGTATCTGGCAGGTGTACGGATATATTTTCCAGTATCAAGAAGCAACTTCATAAATGCCAATCATCAAACTGTTTTGCAGCTTCAGGCTCAAAATTCAAAATCGTCAACTTGAGACTCTCTCTGCTATTGGCAGCTATGAGATTAAGAAAACTCACATCTCTCACAATAGATTCTTTGTTCCCCAAATCAATTATCCCAAAATGCATTTTTAAGTAATTATGCACAAATATATTACCTTTCTCCCTTATTTCTTTATTTATTTATTAATTTTTTTTGTGGTGCCGGGGATCGAACTCAGGCCCTTGTGCTTACAAGGCAAGCACTCTAATCACTGAGCTAAATCCCCAGAGCCTATTTCTTTATTTTAGACAATCAATTAACTACCTTGCAAGTTTCTAACTTATAGATTTCTAAGAATATATCAAATACTCAAATTTTTAAAAGTTCACTAAAGCCTGATAAATGTTTTTTTTAGGTATGGTGACTCAGTTTTTGTAGGTAGATTTTGAGCTCATATTTTCCTTTAAAGATTTTTTCTGTAATTTTTCCATTTTCACTTATGTCTTTGACATTTAAAATTACTAATTATCTTATTCAAACCTGTGAGGAATTACTGTAAATGAAGCATTACGGAGTTCTTTTTGCTAAGTTCGATCTACATGCTTTCTCATTTCTATTTTTACTCTTCTAGCTAGATTTTGATTCAAAAGAAAGAAAAACCTACTTTACCACAATCTCTGCCCCTTATGCCTTATTAAAAATTCAGCAGGAACTCTAAAAAAGGAAAAATTATAAAACTATAGCTAGCTTACATCGCCTCTTACTCCATAAAATTTCACAAAGACATTTTTACTACATGATCAGTTTCATTCCCACGTATGTTCAGAAAGCGCTAGTTCTGTCTAGAAGACATAGAATCCTTTTTGTACTTACGTTTTGCAACCAAATAGTTCACCTTATTGGAAAATTTTAAGTAATTATTCATGATTTTTCACGAGTGTCGATAACATTAAGCTTATGAGTGAGTGTCTTAAGAACTGGCTTATATCACAAAACACCAATTTGGTTCATTCAGGAGTCTTACTTAAATGCAGGTTCCCACCTCGTTGTGGAGGGTCTTTGAGAAATTTACGAACTGCATATCTTTACCTGGGGATAGCTGAGCAGTGTAGCATGTTCTCTTCTGTATAATATTGTCTGCCATGCTCAACGAAGAGAACATTACAGAATAAGCAGTAACTATATTATAAATGGAATAACAGGTAGCTGTCATGATTAATTTTAAATGAACCTGAGTTGCAATTCTAATTTTCCAATTTACTAGATAAGTATCTATCAGATACACAAATCTCATGCTATCCAACCAATGAGCTGCTGGGGCTAAGTGCAGGGAAGATAAGTAAAACATTTAGGCCCTGTTGTATATTTATTTAGTACTCAGCACATAACAAATTGTATTTTTATAGTTTTTGCTGTTGTTTAAAAATGTTTTATTTGTACTCTATATCTTTGCAGGCATGATGTTTACAGTCCTTGTGTGAAATTGCTACAGAAGTATAATACATACTAATTCCCTTTTCAACCCCTTTTCCTCCCTTCCCCAGACCTCCCTCCATCTCCAGATAAACTTCTCACTTGAGAAAGATGTATCTCCTTAATTCTTAGTTTTTATGTTTTACTTTCTCTTTATTTATAATTTGGTTTTCTCATATAACATAAATCATGCAATATTTAAGCTTGTGTGTCTGATATGTTACATTTATTGATTTGCATTCTGACTTATTTCACTTAATTATGGTCTTAGGTTCAACCATTCTTTTACAAGAGATTCATCACTTTTCCCTAACCACTTTTAAGATTCTGTTCTTGTATTAGACTTCTGGGATTATGACTGTGATGTGTGACGGAGATGTTCTTGTTTGATCGTGTCTGATGATCATGGCTAGTTGGCATTCTAGATGCTTCATTTATCTGTATGTTAAATTCTTTTACCTTATTTGGGAAGTCTTCTGCTATTATTTCATTAAACAGGTTTTTTATACCATTTGTGCTACTTTATGATTTTTCATTAATTCCAATTTATCTTAGATTAGTCTTCTTTGAATCATCCAGGAGAGTTTAGATCCATTTTTCATGTTTCAGTGCTGTTTCTAGGTTTTCTTTCATAAATTGGCCACCAAGAACAGTCTTGTCTTCTAATTCTGACACTCTTTCAACTGCTGTACCACAAATTAGCTGTATTACAATTTTTATAACACTTTAATGCTTTCCTAAAATAACTGTAATATGATGACATCTGAACTGCTAAACCAATACCTTTGTCTGCATTATAGTAATCAAAGACCCCTGAGAAGCAGTACCAGCTGCCCAGTGGGCCAGTCATGAATGTACCACTGGTGGCTCATGGCAGTGGGAACAGTCAAATTCAAATCAGAGCTGCCAAGCTGTGAGACATACTAGTTATATCCCTGACATGAATGTGTTAGCCTATTATTGTTCTACAGTAATTATCTAGTCAACCAAACAACTTTACCTCGTCTAACAATAGGACAGTACACAACAGCAAGGCTGTAGAATTAAGTAGCTGTCTAGACATTCGTAAAGCTTACTAGTTCTACTAGGAATGCTAGACAGGGTGGGGAACCAGAGGATGCCAAAAGCAAAATCTGAGAAATGAATGGGACATGAGAAGGAAGAGAAAAAAGCAAGACATGCCATCTTCTTGAGAAGTAAAAGAAAACTAATAATGTTGCAGAACAGTCACAGAGTAGAATGGGCAAGAAAAAGAAGAGAAAAGAAAAACTGCAAAACACAGAAAGAAAAGAAGAAAGAGAAAAAGTGAAAGAGGAAAGAAGAAAATAGATACTAAAAAAATGAAAGGAAAAAAGGGAAAACCCCCAAAATGATGGAGAAAAGAATAGTAAAAAGTAATAAAATCATAAAAAGATTGAATCAAAGAAAAACTCCTGTGCTTTTGAATGAGTGTTGTTTTTTGTTTTTTGTTTTTTGTTTTCCAAGATCTGCAGTGTTGGAATTCAAACTTTCACAATTTTGTCCACCAACTCCACCAACCTTTAGGGCCTATGAGTTTTGAGATATACTTGCTGCACCAGAGGACTCTCTGTCCATTAAAATCAAAGACTGTGGTTATGGTCCAAGCCAAGGTTTGTCCTTGGTTCTTCTGGTACATGGAAAACGTAGTCACCCTCTGGTCTCTGCTAGACATTGGCCACATAGGATGGGTTCAAGTGAACTGTTGGATTTAATGTTGAGTGTCCCGGGATCTGGTTGCTCCCTTCTCTGCCTAGGCATGTCCTCGTTCAAAAAAAGTTTGGTTGGTCAGTCCTTACCTCTGCCACTCCATGCCAAGGGTAATAAAAGTGGATAGCTGCTTGAGTTGGTGGACGGTCACCCTGAAACATTCTGCAAGATAGAGGCTCCATCCTACGTGGGCCTCCTTGGTTGCATTGAATGAAGGGCATCGCTCACGTGGTGTGAGCCTACTTGCTCAAATAATGGGAAGAGTGTCACATGACCAGTGCAGGCTTGTGTGAACCTGTCAGGAGAGGGTCACTGTTCCTCTGGGGTGGGCCTGCTCTCTCGCTTCAGATACAGACCACGGCCTTTCCCAAGGGGGCCTGCTTGCTTGTGTCAAGGAGGGCTGTAATGGTCCTGCATGGACCTCCTTGCTCACACTGGGGGATCGTTACTATCCATCACCTAGAGAGGGCCTGTTTGCTCACATCAGGGGATCATCACCACTCTTCCAGTGTGGGACCACTTGCACGCCTCAATTTTTCTTGGTTTGTTTGTATTTTTAACTATGATGCATTTAGATGCCTGTGGAATGGTACACGAGGATGTGCTTCATCTTTCAAAAAGATAAAATTTTAAAACTCAAATTCTTGGAAATTCGTAGAAGAAAAATACATGGAAGAGAAATGCTATTCAGAGTAGAAAAGACTATTCTATTTAGATCAGGATTGTTTTTCATTTTAAAATCCTCCTCTTCCAGTATTCTTTCTCTTTTATTCTCACTATATATTCTAAGTTTGTAAGCACATGGCAGTCTCTGTTTCTCACTTTTCCTTTTAAAGATGTCTGATAATCAGAAAAAAAACTCCTTCCTTTGAATCACACCCTTGGTTGCTTCACTCAATTGATTCTAATTTTTTTCAAGTTTAAGAAGATTTTTATTTACTTTAAGTTTTTTTCCCTTATCTTAGTTCAAAAAAAGAATGTAATGTATGAAAATAACGAAGTTCAACATTAATAAACTCTTTAATGATGGTACTATACCTACTGGGAGCCTGAACCAGAAAATCTCTCTTAAATGAAATTTAATGAAATAGATGTCCTGTGGCAATTGATCAGGTCAAGTCCCAGAAAAATCTAATATCCAGGAAATCTTTTAAAATTTTTATTAGTACCTATTGCATTAAGTAATTAGCACACTCATTGTGAGGAGTTGGTACATGTACATAATACATCATATGTCTTCTAATTTCCCTTCCCACCACCCTCCTTCCTTCTCTACATCCATTCTCTTGCCATCCTTCCATTCTCTTCTCATTTACAAAAGATCTATCTCCCTGTTTCCTATTGCCTATTTTTTTGTTTTGCTCTTCAATTATGTGTAATTCAGGTTTCACATATAAGAGAAACTATGTGATATTTAAACTTGTGCATTTGATTTACTTCACTTAATATTATGGTCTCACAGTGCATTTATTTTCCTTCAAATGAAAAAAAATTTATCATTTTCTTGGCAGAGTAGTAGTCCATTGTGTATAAATACCATATATTTTTTATCCACTCATCTGGTGATGGAAATATAGGCTGCTTCCAAGATTTGGCTATTACGAGTTGTATTGTTATAAACGAGAATATATATTTACTAGTGTAGTATGATGTCTTTAACAATCTTGGGAAGATACCTACAAGGAGAATAGGTGGCTTGAGTGGAATTTCTGATTTTAGTTTTTTGAGGAATCTCCATACTGATTTCCATAGTGGTTGTACTAGTTTACATTCCCACCAACAATATGGGAAGACTGCTTTTACCCCACAACTTCAAATATTATTATTTGCTTTCTTGGTGATATTTATTGTTTCTGGAATAAGACAGAATAGCAATACTCTTTTAAATTTTATTTCTTTTATGACCAGAGATGTTTAACATTTTTTCATATATTTATTGGCTATTTGGATTTCTTCTTCTGAGAAGTATTTACTCATTTCAGTCACTTCATTTGGTTAAATCATTCATTTCAAGGGTTTGATTTTTCTCAGTTCTTTATATATTCTGAACATTAGTTCTCAGTCAGAAGAGTAGATTGACAAATTTTTCCCATTCTGTAGTTTGTTTCTGCATGCTATTCCGTAGGTTGTTTCTTCACTCTGTTCTTTGTCTCCTTTGCTGTATAAAGTTTATATAATCCCATTTGTTTATTCTTGGTGTTACTTCTTGTGTAATTGGGGTTCTGTTTTGAAAGCCTTTACCTGTGCCTATGTCTTCAAGAGTTTTATTTGTCTTCCAGCGGATTAAGTATTTCTCTTTCAACATTTGGGTCATTGATTCGCTTTGATTTAATTTTGATGCATGTGATATATATGAGTTTCGATTCAATCTTCTCCATATGTGTAACCAGTTTCCCCAGTATTATGTGCTAAAGAGGGTATCTTACCTTCACTGTATGTTTTTGTCTCCTTTGTCAAAGATCGGAAATCTGAAGGTGCCTGGGATTGTTTCTGAATTCTCTATTCAGTTCCATTGATCCACGTGTATATTTTCCTACTGGCACCATGCTGTTTTTATCATTGTAACATGGTAATATAATTTAAATTTTGGGATTGATTGTGGTGCCTCCTTCTTTGCTCTTGCTGTTGCCCAGGATTCCTTCTGGTGTTCTGAGTCTGTTCTGGTTCTATATAAATTTTTGAATTGTTTTATCTATCTCTGTAAGGAATGCTTATGGGTATTTTGATTGGGGTTGCATTAATTCTACATATCAGTTTTGGAATTATGGCCATTTTTACATACTGGTTCTGCTTATCAAACAATAAGTGATGTCCTATTTTCTGATGTCCTCTTTGATTTTTTTTTTTTAAGATTACTATAGTTTTCATTGTAAGGGTTTTTCACTTACTTGGTTATGTTAATTCTTAAGCATCTGCTATAATCCTTATGGGTTTACTTCCATAACTGATTTGTTGTTTTTCTCTGAGAGCTTTTAAGATTCTGTCCATGTTGTGGGCTTCTGGGATTGTGACTATGATGTATCATAGAGAAGTTCCTGTTTGGCCATGACTGTTTGGGGTTCTGATGGTTTGCTTACATGTACGTTGAATCTTTTCCCCATAGTTAGAAAGGTTTCTATTATGATTTTGGTAACCAGATATTTTGTTTTCCATTCATGCTGACCCTTGAGTTTTCTCTAACTCCAATTCATTTAGCTCAGTCTTCTTTGCATCATCTAGTAGCAGGTAAAGCAATTTTCCCTTCTCTCTTATTTTTTAAAGATATCTTTCAGTATATAGTCTCAGTAGATGTGTATTCTAAATCTAATATTCTCTCATTGTTACTTCCTCTTCTTCCTGTATATTTAACATATATATATATATATATATATATATATATATATATATATATATATATATGGGATATCTGGGATTTCCGGTTAACAACTTTTCATGTACTTTAGCTCTTTATAAATTTGTCATTCATGTCTTGAATTATTTTGGTTAATTCTGTTATTTTTTATTTGAATCTTTAAATTCATATATCTTTTTGTTTATTAATTCTTCTAATTGTTTATATCATTTTTGAGCTCGCCAAATTTCTTTTTTTCCCTTTTGATCATTTCAAATAATTCTGTGTTCTGATTTCTGCTTTTCTCTTCATTGATGTGCCATGAATCTGCTTTGGGGGAGTTGGGAGATTTGGAAACAGTACGTTGCTAGATATATCAATCTATATCTATGTTTATCTATACATATATCTATATCTACATCTATCTAGCAACAGATATGCGTGTGCCTGTGTGTGTGTTTGTGTGGTGTGTGCCTGCGCTGAGTGTTGAGGATCACATAGAATGGAAAGGCTCTGTGGCTAGTATGGAGATCCACTTAGATAGTTCTGCTTTTCAATAATGTGAGTTCAGATTTTCTTTGTTGGCTACCTCCTCAGTTTATTAGAAGGACTAGGCACCATTTTACAAGGTGAGAATTCCTACAGGTTATAACAATGCTAACAGATCTGATGATAAATCATTTCTGTATATTAAAACTTTTTAAAACAATTTTGCCCTTTTATTAATACCCCATACAGATGGAACTACACTGCTTTCAACAAATAGATTGGGATATGGAGGGAAGGACAGGAAAAAGGAAGAGAAAAGAGATGGAGGTAAGTTAATGAGAAGAGAGGCAGAGAAGACAAATATTGATAGGTGTAAAAAGGAAGAGGAGTTCAGACTCTAAAGCTATTATATTTATAACTGAAAAAAGGACTCACACTGAAGGTATTTAAGGGGAAACTTGTGTGAGTGGGAGGAGGGATTCAATAGTAGGGACCCATAATTAGAGATCAAAGAAAACTTTGAGATAGTTGAAACCCGTCCATGTGTTCATAGTTAATGTTTGGGTTCTTTATGCCTACTTTTGGTAAGAGTTACACTGACATTCCCTTGAAATGTACTATTTATATTAGAGTAGAGGTTAATTGTTTTTCTGTTTTACACATAGACGTGCAATACAGAAGTTAGGAGAAATAAAGGAAAAAGGAAAAGGTGGAAAAAAAGCTACAATGAGGGAGAGAAAAGAATGAATTAATAATAATAATGTAACAAAAAATAATGCTCAAAACAGGTTTCTTACAGTCCATTTTACAGGTCAGTCTGAGTTGAGTTACAGGTCGGAGCTGGTCACCCACCCCAGGGGTTTGCTGAACTGTCAGGCTATAAGCCAGGAGGCTTGTGGCCCAGCCATTTCTGTGGGCCAGGCCGTGCTCTGGGTGTGGTTATCTGCAGGCCTTTGTCTCTGTCCCAAGATCTGACTCCTCAATCCATTTTGGGAGAGGTGCAGTTTCCTTAGCAGTAGATTCTCTGGTGGACTTCTTCCAGGGACCTCTCACTCCTGTCTTCTTCACTGCAGGCAAACCCATGATAACCTCCATGTTTCCTTTCCTCAAGTCTTCTGCCTACTGCAATGCTGGAAGCTCTCTGACCAGGACTTCACTCTCTGTCCCTCTGCTTGCGGCCCTTTTTAGGTACAGTCTGGAGGCTCCCTCCTTTGCTTTTACCCTTCTTTGACCATGATGGTCTCTGAGACCATCATGAAAACCATCTGAAATGAATCTAAATTCGGTGCCATCTGATAAATTTTTTAAATAAATTTTTGAAAGCAGTTATTAGATTTTTTCTCCATTTCATGTCTTCACCTCATTCTATGACACGCTTCCTAATTTGAGAAGATGCACGTGATACAAAAGGGATATAATTCTTTGGTTTTTTATTTTAGTGGTACATTATATATAGATAGATAGATAGAGAACATTCATCATAGGGAATTTGTACCTGTATCTTTCTACTCCTTTTTTTCCCATTCCCCTTCCCTCCCTTCAACTCTTTCTCCTTCCTTTTTTGCAAAAGCTTTGTTTCCATTTTTTCCTTCTATTCTTTTTTTTTTCTTTGTCCCTTCTCCCCCTGCTCTTAAAATAATGGGTAAGTGTCTATTCCCCTGCATCCCTTAACCCCAGCTGAAACCCTCTCCCTACCTCTATTTAAGTAAGAAAGTCTTAACTTTGTAGATACAAAGTGTGTGTGTGTGTTTTGGGGTTTTTTTTGGTAGGAAAAAACCTTCAGAAAGGAGCATTAAAACACGAGGAGAAGAAGACGGGAATTGGTTTAAAACTGAGGCAGTATATACAAGAAACAAGAGATTGGGAGGAAGATATAGACTGAAAATAGTTTTTAATTACTCATGTTGGTTGAGTTTCTTTTATACAACTATTGCTGAGATAAATACATGTGAATGCTTAGTTGTACAATTACTCTACATATATTGTTTCATTTTAGTTTTGGAAAATCATTTTTAAAGCATATCCAAATGCAAAACTACTTTCCAAATTTTTACGTATTTCTGTTTTTAATGGAATGTAAATTTTGCTTTAAAGTAATTTCGCTAACAAACATATAACATACTTTAAAATTTATCTCATATTCTTTGAAGTTAACAAAGACCTTATTTGCTTTTATGCTTTTGTTTTGTGTGGTTTTTGTTTTGTTAATTGTGATTTCTGAGTAACAGCTCCACTTTATTTTTACCCAGAAATAGGTCATTGTACTATTTCAGGAACTGTGAGCCATTTTGTATATATTTTGACCTCCAAACAAAAGTACATCTAAAATGTGCATATAAAGTAAATGTTCTATGTTTTATGTCCTTGTCTTATCCCATTTTGAAATGCAAAAGTTTCAATAAATTTACAAATGAAGAAATGTATGTACAAATAATTAAGACTTGAGAATAGAAATCATTTTATATAAAATTAGCTTATAAATGGATGCATCAGTAAACATTTTAATGCAGAAAGTGTCTACAAAAGTAAAGGGAACTAGAAGAGTAAAAAATGTGATGCAATTTAGTCACATAAATGATCTCTAATATATTGACAGGTGCTTCCTACTCTCTTTTATTTGCCTCAGTAGAAATAGCACAAATATCACACTGCTTTTTTCCCTTACACATGGCCTATGTTAATGAAAGTTTGCAATTATCATAACTTTAGATATAAAATATATATTACATTTCCTAATATTTTCAATGAAGCTCAATTTCTAGTTCTTATCAGAAAATTACTACAAGAAACTTACTTCCCTAAAAGATGTCATATTTGCTATCATGTCTCAAGCTGCAGGTTTCACCTCCAGGAACCAGTGAATAAAACCCCGAGGTCATTTCTCACCTCCATGTCTCCTTATCTTTCCAAGAAGAATGGTCTAAATGATCCTTCCCACCTTAAGCATTTAGCGTTGTATGCCATGCAGGCAAAGATCTACTTTTTCGTAGCAACTGGGACATAACCAGAAGGGTTCAAATTTTTTTTTTTATAATGCCAACATCAAAATAAAATACTATGGTTTCCAACATTTTAAAAATGACAACCTGTTTTTGAGAATGGGAATTGGTGATGTAAACCCAGAGATGAAGAAAAGCAAATCAATAGGATTCTCCGACTTCAACTGACTCATTGTGTAGATTAGCATCGTAATTTTGTTATGGCCATTTTGGAAGAATGTCAGAATAACTACCGAAGAGAGGGTGCCTAGGGCAGGATGTGACAAAGGAAAGAAACTACTTTAATTGTGAAAAGATCAGCAGGTGCCAAGGAAGAAAACCAAATTATTCCTAACATAAGCAAGATATAGTAGAAATAAATGAGCCATAAGAAAATAAGAGGTACTTAGAGTAAATTGCCCAGAGACCTTAAAGCCATCATAACCAGCCCAACATAATACAGAAGAAACAGTTTTGCAATAAATCTCCTCTATTAATTTTATTGCAAGGCAACTGTAAATCTTCTGTTAAATTCCTTAGGATGAAAGTCATGTTTAGAAGTTTTTCTATTCATCACCTTCCACACTAGTACAAAGGGATAATTTTGATGAATAGAGATTAAGAAAGAAAACGAGAAAGTGTACTTTGCAAATGATCACAGACTTGTCAGAATTATTTATAAGAACAGCTAAAGGTGTTATTGGAAAATAATAAAGGCCCCTTTAACCCTCTTATATTTGCACCTCTATTTTTCTACTTTTGCTATGCTCCTACTTCTCTGATACCTCTGCATTATTTGCCCATTGTAAGCTCCCATGCTGTCTTTGTATGACATTCTCTCTCTTTAAAACTTCATGGTATTTCTCAGATAGATTCACGTTATATCTCCATGCCTCAAAAGGCATTTGGATATACTGGAAAGGGCTTCCGAGGAGAATTGCAGGCTGCAGTTACACATTTTGAAGGAAATGAATAATGAGAACAAGACCATAAAGTTGCAACCAGATATGTGAGAGGATAATAAAAGAAGCACAGTGACCAGAAAGGCAACAAAGGTTGATAAGGAGTGTCAAAAATCCTAATAGGTCCAGTAGATAAGGACTAAGAATTTGTCACAAATTTGACAGCTATTTAATTCAGCTGATACAAGTTCCCATTCAGCAGATCCACCATTTTCTGAGATTTAAGCAAAACGTTGACATCCCTCTGAAATATTCTCTATAGCCATAGTATTTGCTTCAGTCTTCTGGGGAGAGAGAGAGAGACAGAGAGAGAGAGAGAGAGAGATTGACTCTAGAAATCATTGGCTTATATACGTTTTTGCTTTAATTAACAATCGTATTGCTCCTAAATCATAGCAAATGTCTGGTCCATTCTAGGTGCCCAGTAAACAAAATTTTGAGTTTAAGGAGAAATAGAGGAAAATAGGAAAGAGAAAAGAAAGGGAGAGAGAGGGAAAGAGGGATACAAGGAAAGAAAAGAGCTTTCTAGCCTGAAATGTTTTTCTACATCCCGTTAATTTTTCACTAAACTGTTGCTAGAGGACTGATTAATATATAGAATTAATTTGAGTAAGGCGATAAAGCTTAATAATGGTTTGTCATGGTATATTTTCCCTGAAGAATAGATGGCTTTGAGTGGGGGTATTTTTAGAGATAATTTTTCAACATAAAAGGCTAAATCCACAATCTTGCACATTTTAGTGACATAGAAAGTCTTTTTTGCCCAGTCTGATGTCCTTCCTGTAGATGCCCAATCACCTTTCTGTAAATACAGTGTTATCTCTTCATGCAAAATATGATGCTGTATATTTTCTAAACTCTACTCTGAAAGTTCATTTCACTACAATAGAGATGAAAACTTATAAAATAAAAGAGGATGATTACTATGTCACTAAGCTTGTGAATTATACAAAGCCATATTTAGTACTTCATAAGTTATTTCTTCATAAGTCAGTACTTCGTAAGTATTGACTTTTGAAATGCAGTTCAGAGGGGGCCAATTCTGACCTAAAATCAATCAGGTGGATCTCATTTTACTGTTCTAGTGAGTATTTTAAAAAAATAAACTTAGATGTCAGTAGTTACTGTTTAAAAAATTTCACTGCTTTTCTGAAAGAGAGGAATTTGAACATAAAATGTTTTTCTCACCACAAATCATACTTTCAGAAGGTCTCATATCACTGTACTGCTTCTAGCTGGGGGAAAAGATATTTTCAGATCGTTTCACTCTGCAGTGTAAGGTGACCTTTAGCATAGCATCATAAAAGGGTTAATTTTACCTAAACTAAAATCGATACACATTCAACACGATTTCTTCTCTTACGTTTCTATACACAGGATCTACAGCCCAAGAAAAGTACACTGATACCTGCTCTCCACAAGGTGGTCCAGTGGAAGTTGTACAATTGCAATTGTAGGAATTCAAAGAACACAAGTAGGTTAAAGGCAGAAAAGTGAGAAAAGTTATGATGTTTTGAGGACTTGACCTAGATATGCTGTACCATGGTGCACTGAAGAAAGAAATGAGTGTAAGATGAAACGTAGGCTGAGATCACCATATTAAATGTCTCTCCTGATCTCTCCAGGATAGTGAATAAGAGCGCATAAACCAAGGATCGCAGGTGAGAATCATCTCCTTTCCCAACACTACCCCATGGCCGTTATGCAGCCTTCTCTGATGAGAATATCCAATAGACTGCAACCGCTGATGATATTAATTAGCAAAATTCTCTGTATCTGTTTGTGATTGTCAAACTCAGCACATAAAATAGCATTTTTTTTTTAAATTCACAGGTTAAAATATCTAGGCTTTACTCTGGAAAGACAATTGGTGGCAATAAACATTTAGAATAAGAAGTCATAGACTAGAATGGAAAAGGAAAGATAGGGCTGTCTAACAATTTAATTTGAGGGGATGGGAAGAGTGGCAAGGGGAAAGGGGAATGAAATTTATGAATTGAATAAATTATGGTAGATTCCCATTCTAGAAATATTTGACAAAGCCATGTGTGTTAATTATCTAGATTCCTGTGGTAGAAATCTTGACTGCCTTCAAAAAGTCCATTGATTCCTTTATGCCTCTAGAACAAAGATCTTCAAGTTTTTCTGCTCTCCACATTTTTCAGAAGAACAAAAATGCTAAGACATAGACAGTGGACTATATAGACCACTGAGCCCACAAGTCTCCACTTCCTAATAGAAATAAAATGTCTTCTAGTAAATTTCAGGGGATAAGAGCATGGCAACACAAAGTAAATTAAGAACGTAGATTAATCCATGAATTGTGACAATTTACAACCCAGACCAATTCAAAGCAACAGTGATAACAAAGGATAGTACTGAAAATTCAATAGTTCAAATGAGCATAAATCTGCAGTACTGTTAAACAATATGTGGCCATGAGATTTCTGAAAGAGAGTAGACATTAGTTTTTAGAAAACTCTTGGGACTTCTTTTTTGGGGGGTTAGGTGGGTTCTGGGGAGTGACTTCCGCCATCAACAATCATATTTTAACAATTCCTATAAATCTGAGAGGTCTTTAGCAGGTATCATTAGCAGGTATCACAAATAATTACAAAGTAATAATTTTAACACTCCATCACCGAGAGGGCTGTGTAGTATCTCATTTATTCACAATAATATCTCTAAGAAGTGGGTACTATTTTCTTTCCATTTTGCAGAAAAGGAAACTAAGGGTATGAAAATGTTAAATATCTGTTCCAGAGTCACATGTATTCAAAATGAAAATCTGATTCATGGCAAGCTTTTCTACTCACTAATGCTATAGTTTGCATCCTGTATCTACCTGAACCAAGGCATTTTTGTCGTGTTTTTGTTTGTTTTTAATTGATTTATAAGTCAGCTGAAGGTGATCAGGAGGATCCTTGTAGCTGCAGTCTCCGCTTTGGGAAACGCTGCTTTAAAATCTCATTTGTGCTGTATCTGTGGATGTTTAATATACAATGTTCAGTGCTTTGAATTCTTGCCAAAATTCTTTCTTTTGCCACTGAGGAAATCCTCACTGAGCCATAGCTGTCAAATATTGATTGCTGCTTCAATTGTCCTGAAATACAGTACATACAAATTCTCGGTGATGTATATGAAACTTTCAAATGCATAGAATTGATACGTTATTTTCTAGAATCTGGAATGAGACTGAAAAATATTTTAATCACCATTTTACTGTTATTTCTTCAATTTCCTGCAGCTGATATGGTAGAACCCATCCAGAGAAATAAATGGAGACATTTTTATATCTGCACGATAATTACTTTTGTAATTTCCAGTAGGAAATAGAGAAGCTATTTATTGGTCTCTAGAACTTAAACATTTAAAAGGAACCTATTGCTATATTTATGATCCTTTACAGGAAATGCAAAGCTCTTTAAAATAGACAATGTACTGATAGGTTCATAAAAGACCCTGCAAATTTAATAAGCTACACTATCTTCTGCTGATTCCTATTTACTATTCATGAAAATGGGACTTGGTTGGCTTTTCCTTTTACGTTTTGTAACTGGAATTTCAAAAGAATGAGAAAAAGCAATGTGAGCCTTGTGTTTTAAGAGATTATATCTTTAAATATTTTTTAGCCTTTTTTTAGCACTGTCTTCATAAAAATCACAACTATACTAGGTGTTTAGGAAAATGATCATGTTTGTAGTTGAGTTGTACATTAATGAAAATAATAGTTATGCTTTGGATGTATAAATATATATACTTATATTTGCCTTTACATATACTTAATCTTTATGGGAAATATACGAAATATGTATGTGTATTCTTTTCCCTCCAAAGAAGTGAAAAACTAGTCCACTTATACTATTTTTTTTAAAATTTAATCTCATGGACTTTGACCAGTCTTTCAATGTTTTCAGCTTCCTGGTTTTCAGTCACCTTTGGAACAAGGAAATTCCATGAATTCTCAGAGAGAAATTAGAACACAGTGTCAGTAAACTTGCTGCCAATCCACAGTCCTTTTCTAAATATTTTATCACACAGCAATTTATTTCTTGCTTGATGTTTCTTTTCGCTTGCATTCTGATGAGTTCATCAGTGGCATCTCAGAACCTCTTTGACTAACACTCCTTCTTTCTCTCATTCATATCATATATTCTTTATTATTTATGTATAAAACCCTGAGAGACATGTAGCGATTTTGATAAAACATTTTCTTAAATTTTTCTGATTTTAAAAATTCAGAATTATTAGAACGATTTTGATGATCTTTATGAAATAATGGTGCAAAAAATAAATCTGATGTCCCTTCAAATTTTTTGAAATTTGACTGATTAAATTATTAATATTAAAAATGATAGGCCCGAAGTGCAGTTCATAAAATTTATAGTCCTATCTGTCAGTCATGTTCATTATGGTTTCTGGGTTATAAATTACTTTAGTTTCTGGACTTTTAATACTACAGTAATTCTTAAGTTTTACACTTTATTAGTTTGAGCCTATAGTTTGATGTAACAAGGTGAAAATACATGATATTGTATTTATCAACATGTCCAAAATAATACTGAGGTGTGTGTATTTAGCAATTTTGAAACATATACATGTATGTATATGATATTATTCAAAACTATTTTGATGAAAAGAAGGAAAACAATTCAAGATCCTTTTAAAGTGAGAAATGAATTTCAGTGTGATGGGCACAATGAGACTGTGATTTCCTTTTTTTTTTTTTTTTTTTTTTTTGGTGCTGGGGATCGAACTCAGGGCCTTGTGCTTGCAAGGCAAGCACTCTAACCACTAAGCTAAATCTCCAGCCCCAATTTATTTTCATTTTAATGAGTGATACATGCCTGAATCCACAGCGCGTGTTCTGAAAATTCGCTCTTTCCCGGTGGAACAAAAGAGGAAGTATGTAATTACCACAGTTATCACTTTTCTACACTAGTTATTTCCATTTTGTTTAGGAGGCACTTTTATTGACTGGGCTGCTTTAGGGAAACAGGTCTCCGCAAATGGATTTAAAAACTGCAGCAAGTACCATTGTGAGGGAAGGGGGCTACTGAGCAGGTGGCAAAATTAAGGATTTTCATTGGAAAAGAAACTTACTTTGCCTGCTTCAGTGTGTTTGTGAATTCATTGCCATTTAGGGTGATTATTTTAATATTTTGTGTAGACAGTTGTTCTGACAGCATTTTAAGCACTGAACCCAAGAGAATACTTTCAATAGCAGAAAGCAGTAAAGAGAAGCTCATAAAGTGGTGGAATTTGAGACCTACATAGAAACTTTCAGGTCATTTATTCAAAGATTAGGAATACTTTCTAAAATTCTCAAAGCCACACACCCTATAAGAAGGGCCACGCCCTCATTTTAACCCAAGTTTCTTGATCCTCAATGTTCATTCTACAACAAAGTAGCAATCTTATTAGAAATGCTTTGTTTATGAAATAATGACATTCGAAAATGAAAATAAATGTTAAACTAGCAACTCCCAGCTTTGCTGATATAGCAAACATGGCAAAAGGGTAGATTTTACACATCTATAAATTTTGCGGCTCCCTTGGTTACTGTCAGTGGTGGCATTCAAATTAGATGAGCCAGGATTAGGTGAGATAGAGTTAGGAGTCATGCACTTTAGACGCAAATGTCCTTTCTAAAATGAGTGATTAGTAGGAAGGCTTTTCTATGAAGCAACAGCAACACAAACCTCTTAAGCAGTGAGTAATCATGCTTTCTAATAACACAAACTTCTTATTATCACCTACAACGAAGGTGCACGTGCACACACACACACACACACACACACACACACTGTTTAGGTACAATGAGTAGGTTTATGGACAGCTTTACAAAGCCTCAGCATTTTGCACCCAAAGATAAATATTTCACCCCATAACAAAAATGCTGCAAGAGTCAATGATTAATCAATGATAAAGAAGACCAAAGTAAAGTATTTCCTGTAATATAAAAGAAACATGCCTTGCAGACAGGAGCCATCGTTAGACAGGCTGACTCTCCACTGCCATCCATCACTCCCTGGGAGACAAGACTTTCTAGGCAACAGTCATTCAGTTATTCCAATTCTGAATAACCTCTTTTGCCTTCTTTCATGATGGAGAATGGACAAAGGAAGTCTTAACAGATATCAAAAGAGAATAAAGTATCAATGTAATAAAGAAAATAAACCTTGTATCAGCAATAGTAAGCATATTTTCTGTTATCCCATCGAGAATTGGAGTCGACTTTCTGACACACCCTGCTGCAACCTCAGGGGGCTTCTCCTGTGGGGTGTGCATCTGTCTCAGCCTGTTTTTTTGCTGTACCAGAATATCTGAGAGTGGGTAATTTATAATGAATAGAAATTTATTTGACTCCTGGTTCTGGAGGCTAGGAAGTTCCATCCTGAGAGAGGTTTTATGTTCCACCATTCCACGCCAGAAGGCAAGAACAGAGGGCCAGAAGTGGCCAAACTCACTCTCACGATGACCTCCAGTTGGTGTGGCTGACCCACTCCATTGATGACCGCATGAATCCATTCATAAGGGCAGTGCCCTCCTGACCTGTCCACGTCTTAGTAGGCTTCATTTCTTCACATTGTTGCCTCAAAAAAGAAGATAGAAGGACAAGAGGCCGGGAGCAAGAGAGGCCTCTCTTTAAAACGAACCACGCTTGTGATAATTAACCCTCTCCATCCAAAAAGGTGAAATCCTGATAATTTAATCACCTCTTATTAGCCTTCACCTCCCAACACTGCTGCCTTCAGGTTGAAATTCCCAACACGTAAACTTTGGGGGATGCATTCAAATTATAATAGCTTCTTAAGGATTTTGAAAACCTTCCCCAAACCAATCTCCAACAATTTTTGTTGCTTCTTGAGAATTCCCTCTGGCTGAGAGGAAGTGTGACTTTTCTTCCCTGTATCATTTGTCATTACTCATGAATGAGTGACAAAATCTCATGGAAAGGTGTGAGGACAGGAGTGTGAGTTCAAATTTCTCTCTCTCTCTCTCTCTCTCTCTCTCTCTCTCTCTGTCTCTCTGTTTCTGTCTCTGTCTCTCCCTTTCTCTCTCTCTTTCCTCTCTCTTCTTTGTTTCTCTCTCTTTCTTTGGACACCTGATACTGCTGAGGAAATCTCATTTCTCATTAGTTTTTATTGTAATCTAAAGTAATGCTGCATTGAAGAAAATAAGTAGAAATCTTTTAATATTCCCACAGGAAGTGTTTATGTTTCTGAAGAAACATTGTACTTCAAAAGCTTATTTAGTTTCTGTTTAATTTGTACAGGGATAAAACAAGTTTCAAGAGTGTTACTGTGACAATTATAAGAACATCTAGATAACAAAGCAAGAGTCTAAGCTACCTCAGAGGGGAAGAAGAATTTTATATTGAATTTGTACAAAGAAATCTCCCTCCTTAACTAGGATTGCCACATGATTTTCAAACTAAGGAAGAGAAAATTTCATCAAAATAAAAACAGAAGCCATTTGGCTCTGAAGACTAGTTTTGAAACTGTGTAACTGATGTGTTCCAGTCCTTCAAAACGTTCTCACAAGTGCCCGAAGGATTCAAGTTTGGTGGAAGCAGGCTTGGCGATGCTGAGGTCCCTTAAACCCTGGAATACAGCGTGGAAATAAAGGAATCTCTTTTTCCAAAGAGCTTGACAACAGCGTGGGTGAACATGGCAGTGCTTTTGCAAAAAGCAGGTGCTAATTAGAAAATGCTCCTGGGTCCTTCCCTGATGTGTAGCTAGGATTATTCAAAAATTTGCAAACTGACAGGGGTAACTTGTCACTGACTCTAACTTTTAATTTTTTGCAGATGTGATGGAAGATATTAGTTCTTTGGCTGTGAACAAGGAAACCGACTGTAAGTAGTTATTGTTAACAGTGATAGTTTTCATATGTTTTACATAGATTTGTGTATACAGATTTGTACAGATTTGTTGCTCAGCACAACCCCATGACAGGCATTATTATGTACCTATTTCCAAAATTGTGGCAAGTGGCTCAAGGAAGGTGATGCAATGTTCAAATTCTCAGTCACTGAACTTTCCTTTGGAGCACGCTAACTGGCTCTTTCGTGGATGTTTCATTTTTTCATCCGGGTGAATGTGTAATGTAGGGCACACTGAGGCCATCTTCGGTTTTAGGGGTAGTGAACATTGAGGGATATTTTAAAAAGATGTTCCCATATATTCTGATAATTCTGGCTACCATGTGCTCTCATGATTACCTCCAGTTCTGAATTTCTGTTTCTTCTGATCTTATGGCCTCACTTGTCTGTCAGCTGGATCCGGTTTTCTCTTATTGGTCTGACAAGGAATGGCCATTTGGTAATTGAAATTTTAAATTGGATGATAGATATTATTAGCCATTTTTTAATGGTCAATCTTAATGATCATTTTCTTTTGTAGAATTAAGGCTCCATGTTTTGTGGTTCCTTTTCAAGATACTAAACACTTTCTGTCTTCTTCTTCATCACTTAATTCTTCTTCTTTTACTATGTAACTCAATATATCTAACTTTATCTTACTGTCTTTTAAAAAATCTGGGACACTAAAGCTTTACCGTCCATCTCTTCTAATCAATTATTTTACTAATGTAGACTTGTTCCTTCCATGACCAGAGTTAGAATAGCTCCATCCAGTTCACACTTGCACATCTTCTGTGCTTGAATCATGCAAAATGTGAGGAGCTATAACCAGGTATGATAGTGCATACCAGTAATTCCAGCTGCTGAGGTGGCTGAGGCAGAAGGATTGTAAGTTCAAGGCCTGCTTGGGCAACTAAGGGAGCCCGTACCTTAAAAAAGGGGGCGGGGGCACGTAGTGCAGTTGCCTAAGATTTGCAAGGACCTAGGTTCAGTCTTCAGTACCAACAAAAAGAAAACCAAAAACAAACAACCTAGCTACTGAAGATCTTTTTACTTTTTGGCAAAAACATTTACTTATCATTAGCAACAAAGTGCTTACTAGATGAATCACTGGTTAAAAATAATCTTAAATTTTCTTTTCCTTTTCCTTCTCTTTTGTCTTCACCCTCAGGTCTAATATTTGAGAGTACTACCTTCGCATCATTTTTCTTTCAAAGTTTCAAATAGCATGTTACTACTGATGTTCCTAACTAAAATGTCTATAGTGCTTCTGGAAAGCTCCCTGCCTTACTATCTAAATTCACCATTTTTACTTTTTTTTTTTTTTTTTTTTTTTTTTTTTTTTTTTTTTTTTTTTTTTTTTTGTGGTGCCGGGGATCGAACTCAGGCCCTTGTGCTTGCAAGGCAAGCACTCTAATCACTGAGCTAAATCCCCAGCCCCCTAAATTCACCATTTTTTTGTTTGTTTGTTTTCTAACTTTTCTTTAACTCCCTGGGATACAACTATCTTCATTTCTCACTGCTCTTCTTTCTCAAGTAGCTTAACATTGTTTAGGTATTCAACAGTGAATTTGATTAATATCAGCATAGACACACACACTAAACAAAAACAAAACAGATGGCCCAACTGGCTTTTTATTTAATATGATCTGTGACTCACTGAGACTGTAAAAATATACTTTTTTGAGAAACATTTGACAGTTGTCTCAGGATTTAAATTCATGCAACCTTTAAAGCAACAGTCCCACTTTCAGAATTGAGCCTGTGCAGGCACATGCATAATTATGCCAAGTGAAATGTAACGTGCTAGTTTATTAAGGATGAGTTAAAGTCATGAGATCCTGGCTAGAACTTAAATATCTACGGTGGGATCTGTGATTCCTGACACACAGTGTACCCACAAAATGGAATATTACCCAGCTGCATTTTTTAAAATCTTGATTGAATTCCTTTGATAGGTCTTTTTATACTTATAAACATGTTTTTAAATTGTAGCAATCATGAGTTTATAATTAATTTGATCAACACCTATAGACATCATATCACAGAATAACAAATTAAACACTAATGTCGCACAGTAAGACAAACATCTAAAATATGGAGCAAAAGCTAAAAGAGTGAGCGTAAATCCCTTCCATTTTATAGTAGGGCATTCCTTGTGAACGCACACCTAAGATTTATCTGGATCTTCAGGAAATGGAACATTGTTAGCACAGTAGGTTGGGACTCAGAAAATGTATCGTTCTGTTAAGAAGATTAAATATTATGACTTAAAAAAGAGTGATGGCTTCTTTGTGTGTATATGTGTGTGTGTGTGTTTTATTGGCTTGCACACATTAACTGAATTTGTATTTCAGTAGTCGTCTTCTTCCCCCACAGATTATAAAAATCTTATTTCACAAATTTCCCATTTTTGAATCTGTTTGGTCATGATGCTCGTGCCTTCGCTAATGAGTCCAATAAAAGAAGTCTCAAGCGAGGCGTTAAATCTATGATTGGCATCTATGATTAGCAACGATGGCTGCAGATTGTACCTTTCTTAGGCAAAACTGAAAAAGATTCAAAACAACTCCCATTTTGAAAAAAACTACGATTGAAGCACCACTTGCGTATCTGCCTGATACAGTGCAGAATCTTCAGATGTGTAGAACAGTCTGTAAAAATCCGAAACATTGTGTAATAATTTCAGTGGAGGATAAAGTTGTAAAATCTCTCTCAGTATTCACGAGGAAAAAAAGCCAAGATGCATGTTATTTTGCAACATACGATTTCAAAAGGCATGTTATTGTTTAAATCTGGGAAAATATATACAGGAAGAAATGAGAAAATCCACAGTAAATTCCATATCACCACAAGTGCATACATAATCCTGGAAAATAATATGCTAAACTACTACATGAGTTATCTATGGGATCAAAGATTAAATGAGATTTTTCACCTTTTCTATTTTACTTCTCTATGAGTTATTTAGTGGAATGGAGAAAATTTTATTTAAATTAAGAGGGGGGAGAGGGATGTAAAGACATATGAAAACAATACAGTATATATTAGACAGGAGAAGTTTTTCCAACCATATTCTTCTGCTTATTAATCATTAATCTATATATCCTATATGGTACAGAAAAAATATGCTTTTTTAAATGTAATAGGACAGCATATTCTTAGGAGTTTTTTATTTCAGTAAAAAAGCTTGAGAGAGCTGTACCTTTAAAACTCACTAACAAAAGTTTTCATATCTTAATAAACTCATTCAATTTGCAAGCAAAAATCTTAATAATATTTATCTCTCTTGAAAAATTATTTTTGAACTACTAAAATAGATGAAAATATGTTAAATGCCACAGGATTTATTTTTAACTTAGAAATCAAGTTTAATTTTGCTGCTTGGATTATAAAATAGAGATCAATAAAACTTTGAGAAGAACTAGCAGCTTTCTGATCCAAATGGGAACTAGTTACTAAAACAAAATCCTGGCTCACTTGTAGTCGGTTTTGCTCCTCACCACATTCTGCTGATATAATTAAGTGGTAATATGGCTTTACTGTCTTCGTATGTTAAAGACATGAAGGCAGTACGATTAGCCTCCAAGTCCTGGATTAAATGGTAAATGAGAGTCATCCCACCAGCCATTATAGAAGAAGAAGGGACTACAGCATTTTTGGTAGAATTATGTCTGTTTTACACTGAGGTTCTCTTCTGTGAATTGTCACAGTGATTTTTAAGAGAAGGTGAAATCTGTGATCAAACATTTTTCTATTCTATAAAGTGACGAAATTACTTTTACCAACTTAGTAAAAAGTAGGCTTTTTGTGTCAGATTTTAGGGAGATTTTTGTGAGGGTAGGAAAAAACCTTGATATATGTAGTAAATCCAGAGGTAAAAATTCATATATGTTCCTTGAATTATGTTCACATTCACCATTGGTAAATACTGCACATATTGAAAAATCATCAGTAAATGTAAGCAGAAGCAATAATTTTTAAACAATAATTATTAGAAAATGTTATTCCGGAAAACTTCAGTGCTAGTGGTCAACATGTAGAAAAGTCTTTTGTGTGTGTGTGGTTGGGGGGAGCCCTAGAATTATGCCCTTAAAGAGATCATAGAGAGATTCCCAGAAATATCTGTGGATCTTGCCCCTCTTTGCACATGTTCTTCATATTGTCTTCCTGGAATCAGCATTCACTGTGCAGATCATACTGCCTGCTAGCAAGCAGACATATGACCAACATAGCTAAACATTTTTTGTGAGCATTTAAATAGAAGACCCCAAGAATTCCACCAAAAAACTTCTAGATTTAATAACTAAATTCAGTTGCGTAGCTGGGTACAAAGTCAACACCCAAAAGTCAATAGCATTCCTATATACCAATAACAAACTCACTGAGAAAGAAATAACAGAAGTTATTCCGTTCACAATTACATCGAAAAAAATGAAATACTTAGGAATCGATCTAACAAAACAAGTAAAAGATCTTTTCA